>JALPSE010000154.1:41471-55430 GCA_030558545.1 Bipolaris gigantea | reverse complement strand
TAAAAAAAAAAAAAAAAAAAAAAAAAAAAAAACTCTATTCCCCGTCACGCGGTAGGATAGGAAAAGCAGCCAATAACCCCCTTCCTCCACGCAATGTGCCCTGCATCGAAACGAAACCGCCAGGGCAGACAAGCTTTCCAGCCCAAGTACCAAGCACGCGCCCTATATTCCACGACCGCCTCGTTTGGGACATTTCCTCACGGCCAAGATAGGCGCCTACAATCCACAGTTACTCCTTGAAGGAAAAAACCAACGTGCCCACCCTTCCTCTCCATGGATGCGTCCGCTTCGGCATCGTATCGACGAGACGGTCTGTGTGGCAGAGTTTGTCCTTGGTGCGTAATGCCTGCCGTTGTCCCGTGTGTCTTCCGGCCAAGATACTGTAGTAAGGCTGAAGGAGAGACAAACGGGCTGGGGAGTTACTAACTTTTACACTACCGGACCTTGGTATTTCCGTGCCATGTCCGAGACGGTGCATGCGCGCGCGTGTGCTCAGCCGAGCCTCTGCACGCCCTGTTTCCTTTGGGCTTGCCCCGGCCGACTACCGTTTGAGGGGGCGGGCGGGGTGGAAGGAGACTTAATATAACCATTTCACGCCTGTTTTCGACACTTGCTGTATGCGGTAAGATGGGAGTGAAGCTGGGCCGGCAGTTGGTGTGCGAACTCGGCCGTTTTCTGGGTCGAGCGGCTGGATGACGTAGGGGGGGAGTTCCCACGCCTACGTTGGTGAGCGGTGGTGGTGGTGCAGAAAGGGGGAGATGGCGCAGACGGGGCACAAAGGCGTGCCGCTGTGGCCGTCGTTGGTACATATTGCCCAGTCGGGATGGCGTGCAAGGTGCACATGGGTTGAGGTGTGGTGTTGTTAGGATACGGTACGGGTCTCACATGCTATGTAAGATATGCATCTGTATCATCCTCTGCTTTGCTCCGTCTGTTGTATCTGGAAGCCCTTCAACTAGAACACGCCTTGCACGAGTGCCACTACGTATATTTGGGAGGAGAGGTATACCACGCGCCCCCCTTACCGTCGTTGAAGTATCTCGAGCCCCGGCCTTATATCAGTATACGTCTACGCTGCCCTTCTCCCCGGACGCACGCTGGAGTTGCTGTAAGTGTACGAGCCATCTCTGTCGGGGTGGTGCTAGGGGTTCGAGTTCACATTGTTGATGCTAGCTTCACAAGTGCACCAGTGGTTTTCCTGGAGGTCAGGTTGCACTCGAGAGATCGTCGCAAGAGATTGAGAGGTTTGAATTTTGAGCTACATGGGCAACCGAAGAAGCTGCTGGAATAGACATAGACTTGCTAACAAAACTGCATCATTGCGAGATGGATACAGGAAACACAGGCTATACCCCGACACCTGGAGGCTATGCCCGATGAGCGACCCTATCGCACCTCCTTTCCCGACTGTCTGCGTTGTATGAATCGGATGACTTCCCCGGACGGTACCCCTGATGTCTGCAGAAACTGTTAGAGATACTGATTTTAGTATGATGCTGGACTTATTTCGCACATGTAACTTGTCTCCTTACAACAAGTCCCTTCTTACCCCAGTGACACGCTCTTCCAACCAGGGATAGTGACTAGTATTCATCTTTTTCGTCGCTTGCCAGATTGCGTCCGCGACCGTTCCGGATTGAACGTCAAGCTGGTAGATGGGCAAGGGCCTATCAGCGACGTAGCGGTCCTGAATTCGGTAATATTCCCGATGCTCTTCGCTTCCACGAATGTTCACCAAGATACTGATGGTAACGAGAAGTGCCATGAGGAGAATGATGCTGATGAAGTTGATCATGGCGATGGTGACCCAGAAACATATGACGATGAGGAACACCAGGAAGAAAAGGAAGCCACAGAAGCCACAGACGGTAATGCCGATCAAGGCCAGTAGCCAATCGATCGGCGTTGGGTAGCTGTTGGCCATGGCGACTGTGTAATCTGACATGGCTGATAGGAACGGCCTTGGAAGTATGAGAAGAACTGACAAGTAGTGCAGGAAATAGAGCGGCAAATTCTTCGTGGTGTTGGCTTGGCTTTTGGGTTACGCGAGCGGAGAGAAGTGAAAGTGAATCAGCCTATGGTGAGTACTTGATCTTCGGACGCCACGCGTTGGGTTACTGTGTAGGTGTACTTTGCACAACAATCATGACATTATAAAGAGGGGCCAGTGTTTTCGATAATCATTTGCATTCAAGTCGCGCAGTTTCCACCGCACTTGTGTTGATGGGACATGTCAACTTGGACTGTCCATTTTCCTTCGTGATACATTGCCCGACCATGAATTTCCATTGCCCCATTGCCCCATGTGTCCAAACTCCGCATAATGGCAAGAAAATGCTTTTATTGACCTCTGTACCATCGCCTGATTATACTATGGCGGGACTTGAAGCTATCAGTCAGGTCATGTTGCAAATAGCCATACGCGATGCACAGGCTACGTTGGTAAACAAAAGCACTTGTCATGTCAGTGGGTGAGCCGTGGAAGACAGTCAATGTCTGGCTTGCCCTGACGGGCTTGGAAGCTTTTAGGTCTCAGCGATGATCTCCTCGTCAGATCCAATAGCATCGATATCTGCGGAGTCCTCAGCCTCATCAGGCTCAGACTTGTTAACTACATGGGGTCAGCATTGCAAGAGTTGCATGGCGTGTCTGAACAAGCACTCACCTTCTTCTTCCTTCTTAAGAGCCGCCTTGCCACGAGCAGGCTTCTTCTTGGGGGAAGAGTCGCCGTCGACCTCCTGTTTCTTGGAAGCACGCTTGCGAGTTGTGGCCTTGGGGGTGGCATCTCCATCGGCCTCGTCGCCCTCTTTCTTAGGGGCAACGGCTTTCTTGGCGCGGCCAGCCCTATTTGGAGTAGATGGTACAGTGCCATCGACAGCAGGGACTATCAACTTGACTTTGATCTTGGCCCAGGCGTTGCTGGCAGAGCGCGTGTTGCTCATTCCAGCAAAGGCAGCAAGCTTATCGTAGTCGATCTTTCAGGGGAAGTCAGCACGGTGTAGGGGGAGGGCAAAAAATGTGTACGTTGGGACAAGATGGCAATCACTTACCTCTGGAGGACCAGACTTGAGTGACTGCATAGCCCAACCCAGGAGTTGGAGCTCACGCTCAGTGAGCTGGGCAACAGAGCCATTGGCAGTAGTAGTCTTGTCGGTATCAGACATGTTGTTGGTGGTGAAGCTGGGTGATTTTTTCAAAGTTTTTGTACGAGATGGAAGAAGTGGAGAAGTACAGAGGTGCAAGTGGTCAGCAAATACGTCTGAGACAGCCCGCTAGCGCGGTGATGTCGTTGACAGGTAGTGAAGGTGAGTGAGCTGTGGTGCCGCAGAAGGGGTACATATGCTCGCCAAAATGCAAAATCACCTCTGTGCTGAATAGGAGAGGTTCACGAATGCCGCACACGGTTGCTTGGGTGACGATGCGCGCACTGGCGTGCAAAGTTTGCTGGCAGAGTGAAAGTGAGATGCTATCGTTTGCATCCGCATTCGGCACGCAAACAAGATGACGGAAGAGATTTAAGCAAAGCCATGATTGAAAGTAACTGCAATTTGCCCCAAATAGGCCCTGTACGGTGTATTTCAAGACGAATGTTTTAGTCTGCTCGCGCCAGTAATGAGGAATGCTATGGGTGTGGGAAGCAAGCCTCCAGCATGCGATTGACTTGTAGAGAAGGTGAGAGAGAAGAGCTACCCAGAACGTATGTGACCACTGCCCGTCGCAAGGTGTTTAGCGGTGCCTCTCCGTCTTGCGTAGCGGTCTCTGTTTTCTGGTGGATGGTCAAGGGCGCGATGGCCGCGTAGTGAAGTGAGTAAATCGCACCTACCACCAAAGCCATGGATGACGCTAGAAATCTCGAATATATGTACCGCGACTCATTTCAACAGTATCCACATGCACAAATATCAAAATCGAAGCAGAGGTGAGGTTGTCCATCAGAGGTTGTGACCATGAGCTACGCCGGCGGGGATGCGCATGACTCGCGTGAGCAGCGCCCCATCCAAGCGGCCGAATCGCCGGGGCTCGAGACATTCGAAGGCGCTGGCACTCGTCGAGAATACTCAAGCAACCCGCCCTTGACCTCGCCCGCCTTTTTCCTGGCCAAGCACAGCAGAATGGCGGATCCCATTGATAGCGCCCTGTACGCCATCCTTTGTTTTGCACGCGCACCCGACTTGCTCTTCTAGCTAACACAGCTGCAGCGACCTCCTCCGCCGGCTGGACCCCAAGGACGTCAAGCGCAATGTCGACCACATTATCCAGCTCAATCCCTCGCTCGAAGAAGACCTGCTCGAGTCGGTCGATATTCCCCTGACAGTCAAGAAGTGCTCAAAGACGAAGCGCGACTTTCTGTGCTGCGACTACAACCGCGACGGCGACAGCTGGCGCAGTCCGTGGAGCAACGAGTTCGAGCCGCCCATTGACGAGGGTGTCACGCCTAGTGATCGTGTCCGTAAGATGGAGGTCAAGGCAAACGAGGCTTTTGACGTCTACAGGGAACTGTGAGTTGCATGCGGGGGTGGGGACGCGGCTATGGCGGGGTCGTGGTAACTGACGCGGGCAGGTACTTTGAGGGCGGAATATCCAGTGTTTACCTGTGGGACATGGATGATGGCTTCGCTGGCTGTGTGTTGCTGAAAAAGGGTATGCATGCCGCCTCGCATCTACGCTGCTGAGTAGATACTGACAGACAGACAACAGCCGTCAGCCCCACCCCGAAGAGCTCCGGCAGCTGGGACAGCATCCACGTCTTCGATGCCCAAGATCGCGCGCGAACATCGCATTACAAGCTCACATCGACCGTCATTCTCTCCTTCGGCACCGACAGCGAAGCACTCGGCGGCCTCGACCTCTCTGGCAACATGGTACGCCAGGTCGAAGCCGACATGGCTGTTGAGGATGACACCTCGCATGTCGCCAACATTGGCAAGATGGTAGAAGACATGGAGCTCAAGATGCGCAATCTGCTTCAAGAGGTCTACTTTGGCAAGGCCAAGGATGTGGTTGGAGACCTACGGAGTCTGCAGTCGCTCAGCCAGGCCAACAAGGACCGCGCCACCCAGAGGGAGATGATTAACAGCATGGTTAGGTAAGCGCAGGAAGGCACACGGTGACGGCAAGGTGGACGGGTGCCACATGTCATAGATGGAATTGAATACCAGCTTGAGGGCAATATGCGCGGTTTAGTCCCGTGATCCAGATGGAAAAGCCTCTCCAAATGTTGTTTTGCTTTCCCTTACTTTGCTTGTGAGCAAGTGTTGACCGTTGTTTGCATTGGACCGTGGACATCTGGTCTGATTTAGAACTGACTGGGGTGGTTTTCCCGGACGCGAGTATTCCCGAGGCAACAGTCGAATACATGATGGCATTCAGCTGAACATGCGATATATGCAGTTCCACCTGAGCGGCTGCATCTCTAGACCTCGCTAATCTCTTGCTGTGGCCACCCCGAGAATCCTCCGCTGCGCCGCAATGCCACACCAACGCCAGTACATTACAGGTCACTGGTTCCAATATTCCAAGACATGTACACCGAGCTATACACAGCAATCGGCAGCGCGTTGCATACGAGGCTCCATCTAGACGCTGGCGGTCATTGTACTATCACTCATAGCTGCCACCCTTCGGTGACACCAACGCATCCCATGCTACGCAAACCGGTCACCGGCCACTAGCTCGCCCATGAGCACTATCCATGAGTTCGAGATGGACAAGGGACAGGTCAGGTAACCATGCTGGAAACTATATGTTTGAATGAGATATAGTCTTCTACTCTTACAAGGTACCTCAAGATGGTGTTTCTCAATCGTGCCGTGCTCTCAGGGCTCATATCTTGTTGTCTAGCGGTACCCCACCGCAACGCCGGCAGAGCCACTACATCCCTCATCCCAACCTCTTCCCTGACAGCACCTGCTGGAACGCCAACAAAAGCCCCAAGTGTCGACCAGAAGAGGTACTCCAATCATGTTAATGACTTCTACAAGCTTTACGGCTGGCTCAAGCCAGGCACTTCAGTGCCAGATGGTGACCTTCCAGAGGCCATTCGTAAGATTCAGAGAAAGCTAAAGGAGCCCGTAACTGGGGAATTTAGTGAAAAAATGATGGCTATGCTGGAAGGACCTCTCTATGAACTGAACAGCAGTATGTTGGTACTGAGGCTGGGGAGACCTTGGGTGCTGAGGGATGGAGCTATAAAAACTTTCTACCCTACTTGAAAAGGGTGTGTTTGGTCAGCAACATGATCAGTGGTTCTAACTCCCACAGTCCGAGACGTACACGCCCGCAACGCCTGCAATCCTCGCTGAATGGCACATTAAGGTTGGCCCCAGCAACTGTGGAAGTAACGGTCCTATCCAACCAAATTTCCCACCTTTCTTCTGGCCAACTGCGAGTGAGCTGCTCAAGACAGCCATAAGCGATTAGCACTAATTCCGTACGCAGATTACTTCATAAATGCCACCAAAGAACTCAGTATCCCAATCGATGATGAGTCCAGCGGAGAAGCTTTGGGTGGTTACTACTGCCCCAAAAACCAAGACCCCAAGACTCCAACGCGCTCGTCTGCACAAGAAGCCTATTACGCACCCACCAAGCCGAGGTCAACTTCCTCCCCTTGCCTCGTAATCAGGTCACACAAGTCGTTACATCAAAGACAAATGGCTTACCCAAAGTTACTGGTATCAAGTTTGCTGCTTGGGCAGGCGCACCTGTTTAGCAGGCCTCAGAATCCGGACCACTAACAAACCCTCGCGGTAAATTCCTTCTTTTCTTCCCTCTCTCCACTGCCTTGAACAACACAAAAGCGCTCATTTCACAAGCCTATACGAACGGACCGTCTGCATCGCTTCCCGAAAACGTACCTGCTGAAGTCGTCCGAGAGTACGCAGCTACGCTTGCCGCTCTTAGCAAAAAGAAAAATGGAAGCTACAGACACTGCGACGATCGAGATCCCCTGGGCCAATGGCAGCGTAGGATCTGCCCTCCAGCACCCCTTCTCCCGCGGCCAGGTTCGAGCGGCATCCTCAAGCGGATTCGACTACCCCGTCACCGACCCCGGTGTTGTTGATGAGAACCTCAAGGTGTATGGTGTTCAGGGCGTGGGGATTGTGGATGCAAGCGTTATGCCTATGGAGCCGGCTGCCCTCATCACGGCTACTGTCTATGCTGCAGCGGAAAGGGCTGCGGATATCACTAGGAGCGGGAAGTAGACAAAGGTGCCACGATACTCTGAGTTGGGGCCTTGGAAGGCTAATCCTTGGAGCCAAAGAAGCCACAGTCGCGTCCGCACGCAGTGTATTCAGTCCCATCTGAACCTCGAGTCACTCTGGAAGTATTCATCTCAATCCATTCACTTTTACCGATATGTCCTGTGCCTACCTGCAGAAAGATCTTCGCGCTCTGAATCACCTTGGAGCAGCCTTGCATAGTACCCGACCGGCACTGTCCAAGTTCTGCGGTATCGTCTAGTATCGCGGCTGCTCCTGGGTCTAGGTGGCGTCGGCAGTTGAGCTTACCAGCAGTTGAACCTGCATACAATCTCCTCCCTCCCAAGTACAACCAGCCAGCCAGTCAGTCAGCAACTGGTATCGAGCTGCAGCGATACTCAACACCAGCGATGCTACAATAGTCGATATCGCGATGCTTTGCAGATACGCCTCGCTGCCACCCAGTATTGCAGTTCTTTGTCACTGGAGTCGCCATACACGGGGCACGCTGCAATGACTCAAGTTATACTGTTAGCCGTCAGCCTAGAAATCGACAAGTATTGACAATCCGTCGATAGGTAGACCTTGCGCTAGAGGAGATCTTGGGTCGATTTGAGCCTGACCATGTGGGGAAAGTCGAAAACACCTCTCTAGATGATGGTACGAAGAACATGTTTTGACAGGTCAAGAAGTCAGTCACTGAAGAAGAAAAAAGCCATAATAAACATTGTGATATACACACCCTTTGGAGGGACCACGAGACTACACTTCCCCACACATCACTCAAAGCTCACTATGCTCAGGCGCATCATCCTCAATCTCTTCGACCTGAATCTTAACCTGCTCATGGACTTCCTCCTTGACCTTCTTAGGCTGTGCCTTCTCACCAGGCACCAAGAGTGAATCCGACAGCTTCTCCTTCTTGCCCTCTCCCATACGAATAGCATCGACCCACTGCTCCACCTCCTGAAGACCAAAAGTGGTACCCGAATACTTCTTGTACCACGCGCGCTTGCCGTTAGTAGCAACGAGGTGGACCTGGTCTGCGCTTCCGAGATCTAGCTCTGCAATCAAGCTAGCGGCTAGAGGATTGGTCGAGGCTACGCTGACAAAGGGGAAGAGATGGCTTCCGGCAACGTCGTATCTCTTGTGGATAGAAGCGAGAGAAGCGATGGCGGTGGTAGCGGCTTCCAAGGTTTCGTCCTTGGGCAGGAGTGCTAGGATACATGTCTTGCTTTGGTCGGTCAAACACATGGATTGGAGCTCGGCAGATTCAGCAATCAAGGGAATCGTTGGCTTGAGTTCTTCCTCAGGAAGGACAACTGGGTTCGGAGTGTCCTCGTCCTTGATGTTTGGATTGGGCGATTCCGTAGATTGCTCCACGGTCTCTTCTGTTGCTGATGCGGCAGCTGAAGAAGCTTCAGCATCCTTGTGAGCAGCCGAAGCCTTAGAGAACTTGCTCGAGGCCTTTGAATCTTTCTTGCTGTCCTTTTTGCCTTTTGCCTTCTTTTCTTTAGGAGGCGGGCAGTCGGGATTTGGCGGGGCGACTTGAGACAGGAACTTGACCATGGCCGCCTTATCGACCTTGCCCTCATGTTTGATGGGCGTGTCTGAGCCGGCGGGGATCAGGATTAGGGTGGGATACTCGGTGATGCCGTACTTTTCAACTGCTGTCTTTTCGGTCTTTTTAACCTGAGCAACCGAGACGATACCAGCAAAGTCAATTGCCAATGCCCTGAGTGTGGCGCTGACAACTCCTTTTTCGCTGAACAGAATAGCCTTGGCATTGTCCTTGTTCTCCTGTAGCCATTCATCGAAGTTCTTGTCGTTTACCCTCTTGACTTGATTAGGGACTTTGTCCTTGACAGTCTCGACGATGCCCTTGGCCGATCGAGGACCCTGGTAGTCCTCGACTGTTGGCTTGCCGTATTTCTTACTGGGACGGACAATCTTGAGAGTAGGGAAGCCCTGGACACCCATGTTTCCGCAGAAAGGCTTATTCATCTCTTCGTCGCAGTTGACGGCGGCGACCTTGGCGATTCCTTGAAGTGACTTGGCCGCTGTTTCGTAAGCGGGCTTGAGGTTCTTGCAGTGGCCACACCATGGCGCGTAGAATCTGGAGACGTAAGAATGCAAAGCTTGGTCAAGACGAATGTAGCCTACTCGACAATCTAACATTTTATTAGTCGGCAATTCTCGAGTCAGGTCGTTTACACTCACAGAGGTATAGTTTGACTTTGCAATGACTCGGTCGTAGTCCACGCCGTTAATCGAGACGACAGCGCTGTTCTTGGGGTACATGCTCTCTGCGCGCGCATTGAGGGCTAGAGCAGCCGTAGCGGCGAACAGGGTCGATGTGCGCACCATGGCTGAGGTGGTTGTTTTCAAAGTAAAGTGGAGAGCAAGCAGGAGAGAGGAGGAGCTGCTGCAGGCCTTATAGGTGTTCACCAGGCCTTGATGCCAGGTTGGCCTTTTTTCATTTGCAGCAGCATTGCCCGTGTGTCTACTTGGCCAGAGCTGCGATGCGGGGAGACAGGGATGCTGCTACACACTAGCGCCTATGACCGCATCCTCCGCGCGCCGAGGGGAGCCTAATATCCATGTACATACTATATTCACCCCCTCCAAAACACCCACGCCCCGCACGCAACACCATCGCATATCCACAGCCATGGCCAGTATCACTCCAGTCAAGCTCAAGAAGCTGCAGCTCGCGGAGCCGGCCAGGCGCGCCGCCCAGCTCGAGCGCGTCAAGCCCATCATGACCTACTGGCGTGAGTACCATTATTGCCATGCTTCTGCCCAGCGCGCATGCTAATTACCATGATTAGTGAGGTTCTATATGGTTCAGAAAATAATTGCCGGTGGCCTGCACTCGGCCGATCCAGAGTGTACCGCTTATACGACCAATCTCATGGAGAAACTCGAGCTGGCAAAGGCGGAGAACCCTGGCGAGGAGGCCTTGGTCGATGACACCGTCGCAAGCGCATACTGCGAGCAGTTTGCCCTCCAGACGTTGGCCAAGGCAGAGCGCGAGATGGCTGAGAACAGAGTCAATGGGTTCATTTCCCGCGCATGGTGTCATGGGCGCCCAAGCTAACTGTCGTGGACAGACAAACAGTCGATACTCTGCGCGCAGCCTCTACATTCCTCGAGATGATGTCCGTCTGGAGAAGCAACGACGCTGAAATTGCCGCAAAGACAAAGTTCGCCAAGTATCACGCCCTGCGCATCCTGAAAGCCATCAAGGCTGGCGAAGATCCCAATGCCACCAACCCCGTGCAAGCACCCCAACAAACTGCATCACCGCCTGCTCTGGATCCAGAAGATCCAGAAGTACAGCGTATAAATCAGGGCGCTCCGCCGCAAAGTCCATACCAACCTTACGCCGAGTCGGCCCCAGATACCTCACAGCCATCGCCCAACTTCTCTGCTCCTCCAGTGTCGCCTCCTGCTCCCGATCTCCCTTCTGCGCCTACTGGATACACACAGCCTTCGCATGGTGACATATCTCCCATATCACAGCCCGCTCAGTCACGGCAAGGCTCTGTCACTTCCATTGGCGGGGGATACTTCCCAAAGACAGATCCTCCTACCTTCACGGGAGAGTCAGCACCGCCCGGTCTACCAACAGCACCAATGGATGGCGATGCCTTGACATCTTCTCTGCCCACTAGTCCCCGAGCATCGCAAGCACCTGGTGCATCGGATCCTGCAAGCTTCTACCAAAACCCCGCATTGCCACCAGCCGCTCCACCTGTCCAGAATACCTACCAACCTCCTCCGCAAAATCAATATGCATCACAGACGGGCGCTTTCCCGCCTCAGCAACAATACACACCAACACCACACCAGAACCCGTATGCTCAACCCACACCGCCAATCCAAACTTCACAGCACTATTCGAATGGCCCTTTCAAGAATGATGAAGACTCCATCGCGCTGGCCCAAAAGCACGCCAAGTGGGCAATCTCGGCGTTAAATTTCGAAGATGCTGATACAGCTGTAAAAGAACTACGCATCGCTCTCAAGGCTTTGGGCGCATAAGGCTCGGATGGGTTACTTTGGTGTGACCTGAAAGATTTTTACATATTGCATTTATGAAACTCATGATATTTGCCGGCTTGCTGTATACCCATGTTTATGACGAGTTGGAAGCGGATTAACGTCTCTTATGTAACTTGATGGTAGATGCAGACAAAAAGAATTCAAGCGATTTTCCCGTCCACGAGACATAGGCGCGCAGTTTGCCTCGCGTGACAATGTTTAGGTTCAAAAAGGACCGAGTCAGACGTGACGTTAGAAAACAAGTACACCTGCCAAAAAAGAGAGCGATACTCATGAATCAGTCCCTACTGCTTCCGCCCTAGCATATGCCAAGACACATGTGCACGTGCCCTCTAGCCAGAGCTTAACAAATCCAACCGAAGCTCATCCTCACTCCTCATCGACCTTCACAACACAAGGCCGAGCTGCATGTAGTCATGCTTCTGGGCAAGCCTCGCACAAGCTGTAACTCATGATACAGCGGTGACAATGGCGCCCATAACACCTTTCAATGCGGCGGATATAACTGAAAAAGCGCGGCGAGAGCTGCTTCTTCTGCTCGAAGGTGTAAGGTAATATCAGCGCCGCAACGTGCTGCCACATCTAACACATGCAACCAGATACGAGGAAAGAAGAACCTCGTGCTTGAGAAGACGCTTGCCGGTCCGCTGAATCTCCTTGTCAAGTTCTCGACGCTACAAGAATATGGCGTTGACAAGCCCTTTTTCCTTGAGAACGACAACGTCGACTCCTCACAGCGCAATATCGTCTTCCTCGTCAGAGGCGAAAAGGCGAAGACTGTGATGGCTGTTGCTGGTAAGTGAAGCTTCTCAGCTTCCTTGCTTCACTCCTTGCATGCTTGACAGCATGCTTTGGGTCAAAAAGTAGGCTAGGCAGATTTTTACCTACTCTGTCTGGCCAGTCTTGATCCCTAGAATAAACAAAGCGCTTTTATTGGATTGCCTATCATCTATATAGGACTAGTCTATTGTACGGTGCTAACATGCTAGATAGATCAGATAAAACGTATTCGACACGACAGCGAAATTGAACATGAATTCTCCATCTTCTGGGTTCCCCGCCGCACTTTGACGTCCGATCAACTACTTGAAGAAGCAGGTGTCTTGGGTGAAGCTAGTGTGAGCGAGTGGCCATTATTTTTCGTGCCTCTTGCAGATGATGTCTTGTCGCTTGAGCTGGAGGATGCCGTGTCGGATCTGTATCTTGTATGTCGCATCGCATCGCCCCCAGACCTGAAGCTGACTGTCTAAAGAGAAAAGACCCGACGGCCATCTATCTGTCTGCCAAGGCACTGATGCTTCAGCAGCAAAAGTATGGACTCTTTCCACGAATCATTGGTAAAGGTGACAATGGAAAGCGCCTTGCGGACCTGCTCATCCGTATGCGCACAGAGGTTGCTGCAAGCGAGACGTCTGCTAGCGGAGGACCGTCGTTTTTGGGGTTGACACCTAGCTCCAGCATAGACAGCCTCATCATTATTGACCGGGAGGTTGACTTTCCTACTGTGCTGCTGACTCAGCTCACCTATGAGGGTCTCATTGATGAGGTCTTCAGCATCTCTGCCAACCAAACCGAAGTTGATTCTTCAGTCATTGGTGGTGTAACGCCCCAGCAAGGTCAGACGGGTTCGGCATCTACAAGTATGAAGCGCAAAGTCATGATTGATGCCAAGGACACATTGTATGCAGATCTTGGTGATGCCAACTTCGCCATCGTAGGCAATCTCCTCAACCAGGCCGCTCGGCGGCTCCAGAGTAGCACTGGGCGCGACCAACTTGCCACAAAGACGACTTCAGAGTTGCGGGACTTTGTCGCAAAGCTTCCTGGTTACCAGGCTGAGCAGGCCAGCCTAAAACTGCACACTAGTCTTGCAGAGGAGATCATCAAGTTTACTCGTACCGACATCTTTACACGAAGTCTGGAAGTACAGCAAAACATAATGTCTGGCGCAGACCCCACCACACAACACGATACCATTACCGAGCTCATTAACCGCGATGTACCTTTGCCTACTATTCTGCGTCTACTGTGCTTGGAGAGTACAACAAACGCAGGTATTCGCCCGAAGGATCTTGAAAACTTCAAGCGCGCCATCATCCAAGCCTACGGGCCTCAGCACATGCTCACCCTCGCTTCTCTCGAGAAGATGGGCCTGCTCGGCCCACGAGGAGGTGTGAGTCTGGGCGGCGTAGGTGCACCGGCGAAACCAGGCAGTGTAACCAACTACACGCCGTTACGAAAGAGTCTCAAAATCTGGGACGACGACGTAAACGAGGCAAATCCAAACGACATCTCATACACCTTCTCGGGTTATGCACCGCTAAGTGTCCGTCTCATCCAATCAATCATCCAGAAACACAGCCTGGCCAATGCCATCAAGCCCTCCACCGACCCTCGGGCGTCGGCTCAAGCAAACCTGCTCGCCCAGGGTCTCCGCATCTTCGACGACGCGACGAAATACGTGCGCGGCACCACGTTCGATGAGGCGCAAAAGGGAGAGGAAAAGGCCGTTAAAGCGAGACAGCTACTTAACGGCAGCCAAGCCGAGAAGAACAAGACGGTAGTTGTATTCTTCCTCGGCGGCGTCACGAGAGCGGAGATTGCAGCGCTGAGGTTCATCGGCAATAAGCTGAAGGAGTCTGGGGGGGAGGGGAGGGGTAGTCGGATTGTCGTTTGTGCGACGAGCATT
>JALPSE010000154.1:20865-41269 GCA_030558545.1 Bipolaris gigantea | reverse complement strand
GGGGGGGAGCTGATGGGATGTGGCCAAGGGGACAAGGAAGGGTAATTGGTAGAGTGAGAGATGCTTAATAGGAGATCAATCGTGTTTTGGTAATGCATGTACATGTGTTCCCAAGTGTGAAGACGGTTGCTAAGATAAGAATGGATAATTGTAAACACCACATTGCTTCTTCATCATTTGCTCCTACTCTGCCTCCATCTCGTCATCCCCACAACTCCCTCCTTCTGTCCCTTTCTCTCCTGCTCCTCCTCCTCCTCCTCATTACACACCTCTCGTCCTCCCCCTCCCTTCCTCAGACATACACATTAACTACATCAATTGCCCTTCTTGTCGAAGCAGACACCTCTCTTTTCGCAAATTTCAATCAAAGGAAAGAACAGATAGTGAAAAGGCCAACGTAAAAAAAAGGATTTTGTACTAGGGCTGCAAGGCAGAAAAAAACGCGCGCTAGCCACGTGGTATCGAGCACACTATACGGATTGAAGAAGAAGAAGAAAAGAGAGAGAGAGGGGGGGGGAGAGGGAGAGAGCATGTTAAGACGACAGTCTAAACAGCAGCTCTAGTAAGGACATGGCGCCAAGAATATAAAAAGTTTCTCCCATGGACAAGAGAGAGGATAGCACCATGTGCACCCACCCATGCAAATCATGCAAAAGAATCCGCCAGAAAAAAAAACGTTGGAGAAGAGAGAAAGAGAGAAAAAGGCGGGCGTGCTTCGTCCCATGTTCCCAATCAATCCACCGGAAACGTTAAATTATTCGCTTCGCTTCGTTGTCGTCTGATCCGAAACGTAACGGTTTTGTCTCTTGCACAAGAATGAACAGTGGGTGTGCCCAATAAGCTTTCCTTGCCTAATAAGACCCCAGACAAACGTAAACGTGGAACAAACACTTTGTCTCCATTTGGACACAAAGGTTCCGACGCTGAAAAAAAAAGAAGTGGCGAGAAGTGTATCCTGTTCCGTTGGACATACAACAGGGGGGGTATCACCAGAACCATTACTGCCTACTCTCCAAATGGCTCATGTCATTACTTTTAAATTACCACACTTCATCCGAATTAGAGTTGCCATGGCAGTGCTCGACTTAGATGGCTGGTGTTTGGCGTAGGGAGGACAGAGTGCTGAATAGTTGCTCTGGGGGTACGCGTCCAACATTTCCCATGCGGTCGGTGTATGAGGTGGGAGCAGGGGCGTAGCCTTGTTGCTTCTTGCGGTACCACTCGAGGATTATGCCAATGACGACAAGCAAGAAGGTGAGGACCAGTGCGATAGCAAGACCGATAAGGACAATAGCCCAGAGAGCAAGGTGACTGTCTGTAGGATTTGTTAGAAACGTCTGGTCTGGGGTTTAGTGAATAACTAACCTGACTTGAGGAAGAACGAGTTGGGGTTCTCCACAAAGATAGAAGACAAGCTTCCTGGCTCCGTCTGACCATCCTGACCCTTGGTGGCAAGTAGGAAGGGAATGAGCGAGGTGCCGTTGAAGAGCACGGCCGATGCAGTTCCAAAGTCAGTAATATTGATATGGCCCATGAGGAGAAGATCTTGGTCTTGGTCGATGATCTCTGACACATCATGGTTCTCCGATAGGGAAAGGACTTGGATACCACGAATGTCGGTTGTGTCTCCAAACATAGCAGGGTCGGCAGGGATCCACTTGGTGCCGTCGAACCGCTGTAGATAGGCAGCGCCATCGCTGCCTTGGCCAGCGGCCCAGAATTGATCGCCATTGCGATTAGCAATGGTGAGCGCAGTGACTGTACCAGGAAGGTCATCGGCACCAGGAACAACGGCGTACTGGCTGTCTGTAGAATCAAACGTGAGAATCTTTGTGTGGTTGTTGCCCGATGTAAGATTGCCAGCAATCAAAAGTTTGGTGTCACCGATCCATGTCAAAGACGAGACCTCGCCTTGGATACCGTTTCCTGCTTGGTTCCACTGATTACGCTCAGTGTTCCACACGCAGACTGCAGCACAGCTCAGGGCTCCAGCGGACTGAAACTGGCCACCGATAAAAATGTCGTCCGACTTTGGTCGTGGGGCAATGGCGTTGACGGTGATGTTGATGCCCTGAAGTGGCGGCGGCTGAACGGGAGTAAATTCATTCTTGCTGAGATCGTAGGCGACAACACCGGCAATGCGGTCGTTTCTGAGCTGACCACTAACCACACCACCAGCGTACAAGATGTTGTTCAAGACGGCAACAGTGGCAAATGTGGAGTTGGCGTCCAACTCATCGTTGAAACCGGTGACCTTATCCGAGTCGTTGCCATCGATGATGAGGAGATTGGTGATGTTCTGGTTGTCTGCACCGGTTGTGGCAAAATGACCAGCAAGAATGGTCTTGTTCATGCCATTTCCCTTGTAGAAAGTGCCAGTGCGAACACCGGTAGTGTTGAGGTTTTGTCCATCCACAATAGCTCGCTTGCGAAGAGCAGCCTGGCGTTGAGCCTTGATCTTGACAGGGAATGCCTCGAGCTCCAGCTGGTCTCCGCTTTGTAGCTCAGCACTGCCGCTCGCAAGGAGAGCACCGGACGAGACAGATCCACCAAACCAACGAGGACTTCCAGGAACGTCAGCAAACGTCATCAACCTACCCGACATGGCGAGGGAGTAAAATTCCAGGTTGTGCAGCCAGTTGCTACGAGAGGGGACCCAGACTGCGAAATCGTTGACACTGGTGGCGGGGTTGTTGTCGAAAGCGTTGACTTGACTGAAGAAGCCGCTTACGGCAAGGACCTCTTCAGGCCTGTTTTCTGTGATGTTGAGCGAAAAGGGCACGAGGTACAGGACAACGCCCTCTACACCAGCGCCAAGAGGCTTCCACTCGTTGTTGGTGTAGGCAGCCACACCACGCAGGCCAGGAGCATTGTTTTCTACCGTGTTGGTGAAATTGCCACCAACATACAGTGTGCTAGCGTTGTAGAACAAGGTCATAACCTGGTTGTTCAGGCCACTGGCAGAAAGGGCGGTAGGTCCTGTGGCGCCGTCACGGATGACAAAGATGTTGTTGCGGTTATCAGTAGTGTTGAAAGACCCACCAACGTAAAGAGTATCGTCACCTCTAGTCACGCTCGTTACCAGAGCCTTCTCCCGAGGACTAAGGCTCGCACCAGCAGCATTGATGACCGAATCCGAAAAATTGTCTGCTTCTGCAGTCTGACCTGGCTTGTACTCGAAAAGACCGTTCAGGTTGCCAGAGGTGGCCTTTAACAGCGTGAAGCGTACTCTCTGTGCAACAACCGTCACGGGTGCTGGGCCTTGTCCAGCGGCGGGTTGAATAATGACTCGTGGAGGGGCGCCGCTCGTAGCATCAATGAAGCCATTGTAGACTTCGTCGTACTTGTCAAAGTTGTTGGTCTGCCAGAGTTCGGTGCTTTCGGTTTGACTGCCGGCCACCGCCGTGACGTTGACGCGACCACGAGTGCCACAAGTACCGTCGCCTTGGCATCCAGGCGTGAAGATGGTAACTGAGTAATTGCCAGACTGCCTGATGTCAGGAACGAAGGTAACAGTTGCCGCATTGACGTCAATTGGGTTGCCTTGGAGGACGGTGGTAAGGTACTGGGAGTTGCTGTCATGTGAAGGAGAAACCTGCCACGAGCCTGTAGCGGTTGCTTCTGACAGCGAACCGGTGGCGCCGCAGTTCTTGGGCTCGTTGAACTCGTTGACGGCATACGAATAGATGGCTGCAGACGTTAGCGAGAGAAGCTAGTAGAGCGAGTCGATGCACTCACCATCTTGGAAGAGTTCGATGCCATTCAGTCCAGCGCCAGCTCCGTAGTGCTCGGTAATATCGATCCTGAAAGCGTTCATGCCAACGACGTTGACAAAAGTAAAGTCCTGAGCAGTGGTGTTGCCCTCAGGCAAGGGGCATCGAAGGTCGCAAAAGGCCTTTTGTCCGGTCTGGGGATCGGTGTAGGTCAGGTTCAAGATGCCGCCAAGAGGAAGGGCGGTAAAGTGAAAAGTCTTGGTGCCACGGCCGTCGAAGTCGGTATTGTACAGCTTCATACTGGTGGGTTCAAAACCAAAACCAAACTCGGCCTTCCAGAAGCCTTCCACGCTGTCGGCCATGAGCCAGGTAGAGCCGGTGCCCTGTGTTGCATAATCGGCCTTGCACGCAATGTTTTGGGGGTCTGTGAAGCCGTCGATCCCGGAGCTGGTCTGTGCCGAGATGCGTGCATTGGAGATGGGAATCATCTGGGTGTTGTTCTTGCTCGACACAGTCGAGGCATTGCCGCCCAGGCCGTTGAACTCGCCTCCAAATACAATGTTGTCGTTGGGGGCACGAGTGATGGAATGGATGGGGCCGTTGAAGCCGTGGAATGAGAGATCCTCCCAGCCGTCCCTCCAGACTAGGGCGTTTGTCGAGTTGGCACCCGAGAGACTGCCGCCAGCATAGACGCGTCCGCCATCTCGGTCGCAGTAGAGGGCATTCACGGATCCGCTAAGGCCCTCGAGTGCGCGTATGTTGCCGCTTGTCGGATCAAGCAGGGCAATGCCTCCTGGCGTGGGCATGTCGTTGACGCCTGTAAAGTTGCCGGCGAAGACGACTCGCTCGGCGCCATTGATGGGCAGAGTGCACATGGCCCTGATGTCGGCATCGGTAACGTTGATGGTAGCAAAGACGCCATTCGGGTAACGGGAGAGCAGAGCGCCATTGCGACCAGGGTATTGCTGGCTCTGGCCTTGGTACTGGTACAGTGATATCGAGTCAAAGTCGCCGGTAAAAGCTATGCGGCCCAAGTCACCAAGACTGAGCGGAGGGACCGGGACGGGGGTGAAGGTGATTGCTGTCGTGGGAGAGGCGAGCAGCAGCGAAAGGACGAGCTTGCCAGCCCCTGTGCGCACGAGGGCAGCGAATGAATCCCTCATGGCAGCAGTGGGTGGCGCGATGGACGGAAACAACAGCGGGTGGTAGGCGGGTGTGGGAGGATGGGTTTAGCACAAGGAGATGGCCCGGTTCGGCATGGGCACGAGACGACGTGTGGCGGTGGTGATTACGGGGGTGGTGAAGGTGAAGGCGACGGTGACGGTGACGGTGATTGCAGGCGGGTGGCTGAGGCGGCGATGCGGCCGGCCGGTCGTTCTTGCACGCGTGTAACGTGAGGCGTAGGCGGGAAGGAGCAGCCGGCGAGGGCTGCTTGGCGGGCGGTGAAGTATGTAGGGGGTGGATTGGGGGTCCAGGGGAGCGGCGATGTGATATTAGATGCAGCGGGCTGCTTTGCTGGAGTGCTGAAACGAATGACTGAGGTGAGGGGGAGGGTGGGCGTGGGCGTGGGATCGAAGGGTGGCCGCCCTCCCGCGCTGCTTTTTCGCAAAGGTACACGGGTGTTGTCAGAGACAGGCGTGAGAGTCAAGGGGGGTGTGTGTGTACCTTTCCTTTCGGGAGCGCCAGCAGCGACAAGCCCCGGGCGGCCCGATGAGCGGCGGCATGATTGGCCGGGCGGCGTCTCGGCTAACGGGTCTGGGCCTAGCCTGCATGTGCCTAACGGCTGACAAGAGCCTGCTCCCAAACCACCCACCCCAAACTCCCCTTTCGCCATGGATGCACGACGCAGGGCAAGTGGACAGCGCCCAAGAAAGCTCATCTAAACTGCCGACCCAGCCCTCCCGTCCACATGCTTTTTCGCTGCACCGCCGTTGTCTGGTCTGTCCGGCTTGCAGCAGCGCGCGCCTCGCACATGGCTGCGCGATAGCTGCTGCGTGGCCTAATTTACCTTGGACAGCCTGCCGTGCCTGTCGCTGGGCATCATGCCTCCCGCCTGCAGCCTCAATGGACTTTGTGCCGCCGCTCGACGCGCCCCGTGGCTTCTGTCAGTGTCGTCCTTATGGCATACCGTCCGTCTTTTTTTCTCCTGTCATCTGTCTGCACCTTGGTCTCATGGTGAGCAGCGATGGCCTGTCTCACTGCCCCATCCGACATCAGGGCCGCTTGGCATCGTGCCCCAGGCACCGGCCTGCAGGGTCCCTGTCAGTCGACCCTGATGACCACACCATCACCACCACGCTCTCCTGCACCATCCTCGTCACTCGTACTACTCCTCCCTCTTCTCCCTTTCTTCGTCCTGCATCCATTCTGCCTTGCTTCTCCGCTTGCACTCGTCACTCTTGCGGCGCCTGGTTTCTGCCATGACGCACGCCTTCCACTGATCTCCCTTGTCAACGGCAGACGGCGTGTTTCACCTTCCAACCAGGCCGCCGCCCGGCCCTGGCCCTGGCAGATCCCGCCCGCCTTTTCGCCAAAAATATGTGTTCGAAGCTTTCTGCGTCCACGACTGATGCAAAAGCGTTGGCTGTGCCATCAGCAGTGGGCCTGCATCTCAATTGCACCTGCTAACTCAACCCAGCCACAGTCCCCAGACTCGAGACGCCATCTATCATACACTGGACTACGTCTTGCCCTACAGGGAATGCTTCCTATCATATCCGTCGAATCCTAGATGTGCCCCGTCAAAATCCGCTGTAGATCCTTTGTCGATGCTTCTCCCAAAACAAGTTCTATTCCCCTCCCCGCATTACGGGTCACCGCTCTTTTCCGTATCCTTGACCTTGTCTTTGTCGACAAACGCCCTCTCTTGGTCCATAGCCCCATCCATGTCATAGGCCTCGATGAACCAGCTGCCAATCGTGGCCACCGCACTGAGCACCAGCACGACTATCCAGATGTACTTTAATGCGTCCGTGTAGCTTTCCTTTAGTTGGTCCTTCACCTCTCCGCCAGGCATCTCCTCGATGACGCGAACCAGCCCAGCTGCATCCTGAGAATACCCGTCCGCGAACTCGGCCAGCATTGGAAACATTAGCATCTTCTTCCTCATCTGGTTCTGGAACATGGCTCCGCCAATAGCCACTCCCAGTGTCTGGCCGAATGCGCGGAAAAAGGAAAACATGTTGGCAGCATGCGCCTGGTCCGCTGCCGTCGCGCTAGCTTGCACGGCCAATGCCATGGCAGGAAAACTAGGCAACTTGTTAGGGCCCCTTGTTCTTTTTCTTCTTCTTCAACAACTCTCACTTACAGGCTACCTGTTCCTATCCCACCAACGAGACTGATAAAGATCCACGCTGGAGTCGACGCGTCGACTTTGATTACTATCAGCACCCCCATTCCCAGAGTAGCAAGGAACCACCCTGCCGGGTTGGCCCATCGGTATGTGCACAGGATGGCAATAGCAACGCCTGTCGCAATCGAAGCCGGAGCCACCGTAAACGTCCATGGAAACAAAGCAACCCCGGTAAGAATCGGCCCAGATCCCTTGACCGCTTCAAGGTACAGCGGTAGGTAGTATAATATAGCCCACAAGATAATATCATGGATTACTGTGGCAGTACAGAGAATGGCAGCAGACCGATTCTTGAAGACGGAGGTGCGAATGAGCGGGTTGGCGGCCACGAACTCAATGTACAGGACAAAGCCAACCATGCCAGCACCGCACACAATCAGCGGCACAAGCGTGCGCCACGAGTCCCACGGATGCTGCACCCCGCTCCAGGTAACGGGAATTAAGAAGCCAGTGGTCGAGGCTAGAAAGAGCACCATCCCGATCCAGTCCACCTCGCAGAGTTTGGTTAGGAAAGCCCCATGCTTCTGGTTGAGCTTGAGGAAGATGGTGGTCATGGCAGCGCCGATGCCAATGAATGCGAGGTTGATCCAGAAGATCCATCGCCAACTAACGTTTTGTGAAAAGCCGCCGCCCGCTGTCGTTAGCTAGTGTCCTTTCGCATCTGCGTCATATGTTGACTACCGAGAAGAGGCCCAGCTACGGTACCAATCGACCACATGGCACCAAAGAAGCTAAGCCACTTTCCTCGCTCACGCAGAGGCACAGTATCCACAACCACCATTTCTGTGAGACAAATGACACCTCCGCCTCCAATACCTTGGATACATCGCCCGACTAGGATGAGGGTAAAGTTGTTAGCCACAGCGGGGATAATGGAGCCGACCAGGGAGAATCCAAGACTGATGTAGATCAAAGCCTTTCTCCCAAAAATGTGCGAAAAGGATCCAATCACTGGCTGGAAGACAGTCGACGTCAATAGGGACGAAGTACCACTCCAGAACGCTTCGATAGCAGACCCGCCCAATGCCCTGGCCATAATCTGGTGATTGTCGGTCACTCGATACTATGCATCTTTCCAAATGATACAAAACCTACTGGAAGAGCAACGGAGACGGAAGTAGCATCCAACGCAGCCACCAGCGGTATGATACACATACTACCAAAAGCAGCTAGAAAGCGCCATCCTGGCTGGAACTTTTCCACCCCTACCGCGTCGACCTGCTCGGATGCCGCCTCGCTCACAGGTTCTGAGACGGGTGGCGCAGGCTTAAGCACATCATCGGGCGGCTGTACCGATGTACTTGCCATGACTCTCATCTTTGAGCCCTGGTGTGAACAGGGAAGAGGGAATCCGAATTATACGTATAGACTACGCACGATATCTTCACAAGGATAGAGGAGAGAAACACAAGAAGTCGCCGAAAAGAATATACCAAGTGCTGCTTATCTTCTTTACAAGAGCGAGAGCAGCCAGTATACATATACATGCACACTATCTGTTCTACCACCCATCCGTTTTCCCTCTATCACAGGGCGTAAAGCCACAACACACACACACACACACACATCACTCGGGGCGGACGCACAGTAAGACCACCTAGCCACGAGCTTGCCCTCTCCTTGGCCCAACTTTGTCCTCCGATCCATTGAAAACCCCACTACTTGCCCAGCTCACCACCTTAGTTCAGCCTCAAAGCTGCAACCTCCGTGTGTATTGCCTTAGCCATGATCTGTGCTCTGCCCTCACAGCCTAGCTGTACGCACCGCTTCTTTCCATACCGCCTGCCCGATCCACATTGTCCAATTGGCTTATTGCGCCAATCTGGGAGAATTGTGCACTCCGGCCGTTGATGTATACAGCACGCCACTTGGCTTACCCGGCGATATGAGAAAGCATATCAAGCGCATCTTTGTCATCGCTCCGGCACGTCAGAGTTCGCGATGTAGGGATAAGCAATAGCATGCTCATGGCTTGGCTGAGAGTTGCTACTAATGTCTACTTACTAGCCGAACAGCAGCAGGGCACACGTAGTTGTAACTACGACATTCCGCATGGCAAGGCTACCAGTGGAGCAGTCCCCACTCACCGCTTGGCCCGGACTTTCCATCCATTTTCCTGATACATAAGTGGGCGGTTGGAATGGGCCAACCACACTTCTCTCCTCTTCCCGTTCTCACAGGTGAAAGTGAGGGTTGGATGGTAGCGGAGGGGTGTTTCACATACCGAATCACCATACTTGTGTACCACTAATAATTAACATATCTGCCGTCTCCGGGCACTGAAACACACATCAGCAAACACCATCATGTGGCTCAATCGGCTGCCATGACCGGTTCCCCGCATAGATTCACCTCCCGGTAGTGAGGAAACAACTTGGGGTTTCCGTGCCAAGTTTGCACTGCTGATTACCTTTCTTTTTGTCTTCAGATTCATGGCCAAAGTGACAAGGTGAAGAAAACCCGACCGTGGCCTCCGCGGAAACATCGCCGCGGGCTTCTTTCGAGATGTGCCTTTTTGACCTGAGGGTCTCCTGTCGGAGACTGCGAGACTTGCTTAAGTTTCTTTATTTGAATCCCCTCTGACAGACCGTTGATGCTGAAATCGGTCGCCATGTGCTAATTTCTACGCCAAGTCGGCTTCCACGAATCCCCCCAAAGCTGACGCTCTTTGCAACACAATCGGCCCGCCAATCCATGTCTCTACGGAGATGCTCGTTGTTATCGCCTAGGAACACTTGATCGACCTTTGTTTTGAAGCCATCGCCGTGTTTCAAGATGCGCACGACATGTCCCGCGCCTTGGAATTGGCTGTGTGCTCCCCGCGTCTAGACGTGTATATGGCTAGCTCGCTCGACCGGCTCCGGCAAACGACCCGTTCATTGCTTTGGGCTTCGTGTGGAAGAACGAAGCCTCGAACGACTGCTACCTGTCGGCGTATCCACTCAACCTTGACGTGTGCATTCCTTACAAGACGCCGTGATCCCCCCCCTGAAGATGCGCATGTACGGAGAAGCCGGCGCGAAGGGAACTTTCCTCCAAGTAAAATGTGCATTTAAGAGACTATGGCTTCTGCTAACATTCTGGAATCGATCAACATAGAAGAGGCCGCAGATCATGTGCTGGCACTTTTTTTTTATATCTCCAAATCTCCCAGGCGTGCATTTTGCCAGCGTGATCTGCCTCTTCCAGCGTCGCACACCGTGACGGCGATATTCGATGCGAGCAGGAAGGATGAGATGTACAGGGCAACGTAACTTGTGGGCGTGTAGCGGCCTGGGTTTTGACCTGTTGGTCAGCAAAAAGCGGGACATGGGCAGGAACAAGCACGACGCATGGACCGTCCATGCCAGATTACGATGCGGTACTCGATGTCGATTCCGGGAACAATACACGTGTATGCACATGAAGCCGCCCTAGTGGCCAAACAGGGCCAGGAAGCCATTGTACACCAGGCTCCTCTCCTTTTGCGTAATCGAACTCACATCGCCAGTGCCGGTCCAGTAAAACAATCCGCCCAGGCCATTCTGCCTCACGTACTTGGCCTTCATCCTGACCGTCGCCGGCGTATCGTACGTGACCAGCCCGCCATCCCCCCCAACGCAGTAGGCCGCGCCCAGCTGCTCATCCACGTGCTCCTGCGCGCCGGGCCGCGGCAGGTCGCGATACTCAAACGTGCCTTCTTCGCCCGCCTGGCCCTCAAACGAATGGCCGATGCCACGGGTACCGGTGAAGCTGCGGCCGTAGGCGGGGACGCCCATGACGATTTTATGTCTGGGCACCCCCTGCTTCACCATGTAGGAGACGGCCGAGTGGCAGGAGATTGCGGCTTCAGGGCAGTGCGGGACGGGGGGCGTGAAGAGTTGGGCTTGGTGCCCGCATTTGCTTACCCACGGTCCGGAGTAGTCGTATGCCATGAGGTTGACCAGGTCGAGGTACTGGGATGCGTAGCCGAGGTTGATGTGCTGGAGGGCCCACTCGCCGGCGGGAAGGGCGGAGGATAGGGTGTATTGGGGGGCGGGGAGGTACTGGCGGATGGTGGCGAGGAGGGCAATGTAGTCTCGGCCTTGGCTGGCATCTGCTGGGTGCTCCCAGTCGACTGTATCTCTGCTCAGTAATTTTGTGGAGGGATGAGGGGGAGGGTAAACAGACTGTCAATTCCATCGATACCGAATTGCTGGACTAGAGCCAAGGATGACTGTGCAAAGCGCTCACGACAAGCTGCGTCGCGGGCCACGCCTGCAAACGGTTCGCTTCCCTTTCCGCCGCCACCGACTGAGAGGACTACGCGCAGTCTCGTGTACTTTTTCTTAAGAAGAGCAAACGAGTTCAGACAGCCCTTTGTTGCGGGTATGTCGTCGATGCCTGGGACATGGATTTGCGCATCTGCCCATTCATCGCTCAACTAGTAAAGCACGTTAGCCCTACCTTGACCCAGGGCAAAGAACAGAGACGAGTAAACGCACATAGACCGTCCCATCCTCCTTGACCCTGTCCTAACTTAGCACGCAAACGATCCGGCGACGCCCGAAACCCGCAACCTTACCATGCAAACGCATAAAACACGTGCGAAATGACGTCGTAATTCAGCGACACGGGCGGCTGCTCGCGGTAGATTCGCCAGTTGGGATAGTACACGCCGTTCCAATGCATGGTTTGCAGCGGCGGGGTGGAAAGCGTAGTCGTGCTGTGGTCAAGTGGGTGGTGGTGGTGGAAAGTAGTAGTCTCGGCTCGTTGCTCGGTTCGTTTTCGTCCAGGTTTTATGTAAAATGGCTTTAGCTTGCATGCGCGTCAGGGTGTGCTGCAGGTAAGAGGAGCCCCCGTGTTTGCTTGCTTGGAATGATCCAAGCTCTACGGGTACTCGGAAGGGGCGCACGATTTGTTTGGTGAGGTATTCGTCTAGGGCATACGTGGGTTCGGGTAGGTAATGGAAGAGGGGATAGGTTAATTGTGTACTTGGCAATGGCGGGTGGTATGATTTCGAGTATCTGGGGAGACTCTAAAAGGCCGTCTACGCGGCCATGTTTGTACATGTGAGATGGACGATAGCGGTGGTGTAGGCCGCTCAATGATGCAATGGGCTGGTGGGTTGCATCAGATATCAATGGACATGCCGTCCAGCCTGAAGCAGGCGATGTCTTAGCTACCGGACTTGCTATAGTTGCTTCTGTGTTTGCAACGCGGTAGACGGGGAAGCCTAGTCTTGTACTTGAACGAACTGCGAATAGGCTGACGGTGTTGGCTGAGATCTATGGATAGCGCGAGCCAGAGTCGCTCTGCTTCGTACGCCAGGCCGGAATGTCCCAGAATACTGTGTTGTCGTGATTTGAACGCTGGTGCACTATAAAAACAGCTTGGAAAGTTTAAATCTACCCGATTCAAATCAAAGGTGCATTTATAAGAAGAGATGAGAGGGTGTGTCAAGGGTGGTGTTGCACATCCGGGAGGAGTAGGCAAGAAGCATCCGATGTCATGGCTGAAGATAGAGGGAGCACGCAATGGAGATCATATACAGATGTATCTCTGGGCACAGAAATATCGGATTACGATGATATTGACAAGGGTGCGCACACCTATGTAGAACGTGTCAGTAAGCCTCCAAAAACCGAGGTAGAAGCTCTGGCGCAACGTAGGTGTGGGGTTCCAAGGCTGTGCCAGCTGCACCACTCGGTTCGACGGCACGCGCAAATTGTAAAAGTCGCTGATAGGTCAATGTGAAAGAATAACAAGGCACTAGAGCGAGACGGAGGGGCTATGCAAAACTGAGCCTGGTGAGTTGCACGAGAGTTGCAGACAGATGCGTGGAAGAGGATGTTGGATGTAACGGCTGGTTGATGATCACGTGATTGCGCGCTCCCACGAACCGTTTGCGTCAGTCCGACTGCAGCTACATACAGCTGCGCTCCAGCCACAAACACCAACCCCACGTAACAACCAGGCCTACACTAAAGATTCGGAATCGCCTGTTGTACCACGGTTCGGTCGGCGTACAAAGGCAGCTCTACATCACAAGCAAACTACGCTATAGTGTCTCCATCGTGACCGGGCGCATCGGCCACCAGAGCGCAACGCGAGGCCACTTTCCCGCGCGTTGCAACAGAGTGCACCAACAATGACAGAGGTCATGGCATCCGTAGCGGCTCCGATGTCAGAAGAGCAGCCCGCCGAGGCCCAGCCACCTCACTATACCTTCAAATTCAGCGAGTTCCTCAGACGTGAATACCGATTTGGCCTGAACCCCGACCGGCCAACCTGCAAAGCATACCTCCAGGGCCACTGTCCCGACGGCAGCAAATGCCCCAACAAGCACAACGTCTCCTCATCCTACAACAAGTACGGTGTCTAGTAGCCGGCCCTTGAGTCGAGTGCCAGGAGCTGACCAAAAGCACGACAGTCTCGTATGCAAGCACTGGCTCCGCGGCCTGTGCAAAAAAGGCGAAGCCTGCGAATTCCTGCACGAATACAACCTCCGCCGCATGCCCGAATGCTCCTACTACGCCCGCACCCAGACCTGCTCCAACGGCGACGACTGCCTCTACCTGCACCTCGACCCAGACACCAAGCGCCCGTCCTGCCCACACTACGACCGCGGCTTCTGCCCCCTCGGCCCCCACTGCGCGCTCAAGCACAACAAAAAGGACAGGCTGTGCCCGTTTTACCTCTGTGGGTTCTGCCCAGAGGGCAAGGCGTGCAAGTACGGCGCGCACCCCCGCTATCCGACCGAGCTCAAGAAGCCCGAGGTACGGGTGGAGAAGAGCGCGGAGGAGCTGGAGGCGGAGAAGCTGGAGAGGGAGAGGGAGATGATGAAGAGGGAGGAGGAGGAGAGGGAGAGGGACGAGAGGAACGGGCACCAGGGTGGGCGTGGGTTTAGGGGGAATTGGGATCGGAAGAAGCGGGGAGGTAGACGAGGTAGGGGCGGTAGGGGACGTGGGGAGTTTTAAGAGCAGACGCACAAGTGTTTGGGAAAAGATGCATGTCATCTATCTGCCACGGGGTTTTCGCTGCCTCGTTTGCAGTAGTCTGGCCCCCTTTTATATATATATATATGTGTGTGTACAGCGGAGAGGTCAGCCAACGAGTTGGAATGACACGAGATGCAGTAGCCAAAAGGAGCCCCCTGGGCCTCGAGCCTTGCCACACTCTACCTCCTTTTAAACTTGGACTTGCCCAAAGCCGGTCTCTTGACTACATCATCGCCATGGCCCTCGCCCTTGTTGGCCACGGCCCGCTTCCTAGCCGCCAGCCCGGCCTCGTCGTGCGCGAGCCTGCGCTCCTCCCTCTCCTTGTCGTCGGCCATCTGGCGCTCCAGCTCCGCCTTTTTGGTAAACTCGGTCTCGACGATGCGCTTGTCGCGTGCCGAATACCCCTTTTCCTTGATCGAGTAGAAGACGGCTCCCAGGTCGGCCAGCCAGTGGGGATCGACGGCCGTGACGCAGGACATGTACTCTTTGGAGGTGAGGATGAGCTCGTGGTAGACGACGTAGTCGGGCAGGTAGCCGAGGCCGTAGAGGGCAGAGGTGGGGTGCAGTTGGATGGTGACCGAGGTGCGGAGGTTGATGTATTCGCCGATGCCCTTTACCTTGGCGGCTTGGTGGTAGTACCCTGAGCAGATGCATTTGCGGATTACGTCCCAGTCGGTGCCGCACGAGATCAGCGCCATCTTCTGCTTGCCCATTATGTCGAGCATCTGGTCGCGGATTTCCTTTGCGCGGCGGAGCGCCTTGGGGTGCAGGAAGTGTCGGATGCACCAGCCGTCCGAGTAGCCGTTTACCTTCCACTGGGTGTAGACGTGGAGGAGCGTCAGGTGGTCGGATTCTGCGACGAAGAATTTTTCGCGGGCGGCGTCGGATTCCTCTTGGCGTTCTTTGGGGCGGTAGAAGACCGAGGGGACGGAGAGCATGGCGACGATGGTGAGCATCTCTTCGCTGCATTCGTACGAGGTGGCGGTGATGATGAGTTTGGCGAGAGAGGGGTCCATGGGAAAGGCTGTCATGGTTCGGCCTAGGTCGGTGAGGTTGCCAATGTTGTCGAGGGCGCCGAGGGCCCAGAGGTCAAAGAGTGAGGTTGTGATTGTGTCTTGGGGTGGCGGGTCCATGAAGTCAAAGTCTAGCAAGTCCCTTACACCGAGAGATTTCAACAGGAGCACCGTGTTGGCAAGGTTGGTCCGCTGGATTTCGGGTATCGTTTGGATGTAGAACTCATCTCTGAACGCTCTTTCCGTGTATAGATGGAAACACTTGCCAGGACCTGTGCGTCCAGCGCGACCAGCACGTTGTGAAGCGTTTGCTTGAGAGATGGGCGTGATTTGTAGCGTGTCCATGCCCATTTTGGGGTTGTAGACTTTGAGTTTGGAGAATCCGGCGTCGACCACATACATGATGCCATCGACAGTCAGACTCGTCTCGGCAATGTTGGTTGCTACAATGACCTTTCGCACACCTGGAGCTGCTCGCTCAAAAATCTTTGCTTGCAGGTCGGCAGGCATCTGGCTGTAGATGGGAAGGATACTGAGTTTCGGCGGGTCGTTCAACAGTTTGAGTCGCTCTGCAACCAGTTCGCAGGTGATTTCAATATCCTCTTGACCCGTCATGAAGACGAGAATATCACCAGGCCCTTGTGACACGTGGATGGCCAAGACTTGCTTCACAGCACTGTCGACGTAGTCCTCGCATGGTGATCGTGAGTACTGAATGTCTACGGGAAACGTTCGTCCTGGGATGATGAACTCTGGCGCGCCTCCGTAGAAGCGCGAGAATCGATCCGCGTTCATGGTGGCCGAAGTGACGATTAGCTTGAGATCTCGTCTTCGAGCCAGGACCTTTTTGAGAAGACCCATCAACACGTCCGTGTTAAGGGCTCTCTCGTGCGCTTCGTCCATGATGATGCAAGAGTACTTGTCTAGGTCAGGCTCAACCAAGGATTCTCGGAGCAGGACACCATCCGTCATGTACTTGATCTTGGTTTCTTTGCTAGTGCAGTCTTCGAAACGAATCGCATAGCCAACCAGGCCACCCAGCTTGACCTCCATTTCTTCGCTCACACGCTTCGCCACACTCATGGCTGCGACACGACGCGGCTGTGTGCAGCCAATAAGCCCATCTTTGGCATAACCATCTTCGTAGAGGAACTGAGTCAGCTGGGTAGTCTTTCCGGAGCCGGTTTGGCCGACGACAATGATTACTTGGTTGTCTCGAATCACGCGGAGTAAGTCCTCCCGGACAGCAAAGGCTGGAAGGTACTGCCTCTGTTCTCGAAGTGTCTTGCTTTTGCTGAAAGCACTTGCACCTTCCTGCTTGCTCAGGTGCTGTGCAAACTTGCTGCCACCCTGCTTCACCTCTTCGTCGGGACCGGGTGCAGCACTGTCAGTGTCCTCTTCCTTGATGCCCATGATATTGCCCAGTGTGGTCCCTTTTGCACTGGTGGCTTCCTGCGTCTGCTTTGCCCGCTCTTTCTGCTGCCTCTTTTCCTTGACCACGCGACTGCCGCGCCGACTGAAGACTGCCATATCGCTCTGAGGATCTCGTACTGCTGGGACTGGGTCGATTTGCTTGGTGAAGACAGTCTTTCCGTCCAGAAAGGGCGGTCTAAGTTCGTGTACAAGGATATGTACGCGCATGCTCTCTTCATCGTCGTCAAAGTCATCCTCGAAATGTCTTCTTTGGGCGACTCCAGATTGGAGCATTCGATTCGTCTCCCACGCATCGACATCCTTTTGCTTCTGTTGAGCCCTCATGCTTGCCCGGCTGTTCTGCTTCTTTTCCGTCAAAGCAGCCTCCCGCTGTGCATCTAGCCATGAGCTCTCCGCACCGCCAAACGGATTATGCGTATCGTCGCCAAAGGTATGTCCGTTCTCCTCACCGCCATACCAGTCGCGGTCGAGTGCCATGGAGTCAAAGTCATCCACAAGGGGCTCGGGGCCTTGAAAAGATTCCTGGGCTGAATGTGCGCCATCTTGGTTGGCTTTGGGCGTATGCGCGCGCGAAGACGCGGGCTTGTTGGGTTTGCGAGACTTTGGACGAGGCGCGATCGAGTATTCTTCGGGGTCGAGCTTTCGCCGCTTGGGGCTATGAAGGCGTTCCATGACAAGGGCACAAGAGTCTAGGTACTGGTCTCGACAAGACTATATACATGTACAGTGGGTGTAGACTCGGCGTGGTGTTGTTGGTATTGAGATGGCGGGAAAGTTGATGCTCGGAGGTCCGCAATTATCGATAGGGCGGGAGCTTCGGCCAATCGTTGCGGGGCCGCCCAAAATTATTTCCAGCCTGTGAAAAAAAGTTGTCCACGCAACTTGCGCTCTCACTGCGCATCTTCTCCCACAACACGGCAACCATGTCTATGATCACAGCGACAGCATGGGTGCCGCGCGGCTTTGCAGCGCCTTTTCCCACCAGATACCAATTCGACGAAGAAGAATACGAGCGCATATCGAAACTTGCCAATCTACAGCTGGAAGACGCCAAGGAAGAACTTGAGGAGGCGCAAGCTGAGGTGAAGGCCAAGAGCAACGGGACTTTGAGCAAAGCAGCGAAAAAGGAGGATGAGTGAGTGTGCCACTTGGGGTGAAATTGATTCGCGGCTGTTGTGGCGCAATGGATTCGAGGCTGATGATTTGAAGTGACGATGACGACGATCTCAAAGAGTACGACCTGGAGCACTACGACGATGAAGTCGCGCAGGACCAAGGCGACACCATGGCCATGTTCGGCAACGCAAAGAACCTAGTGTTCCACGAGAACGACGAGGACGACCCGTACATCACCATGAAGGGCGGAGAGGATGAGGATGAGGAGGAGCGAGAAGAACTACAGATTTTGGCCACAGACAACTTGGTACTGGCTGGCAGGATAGAGGACGAAGTTGCACATCTTGAGGTGTACGTGTACGAAGACGAGGACGACAATCTCTACGTGCATCACGACATTATGCTGCCTGCCATCCCACTGGCTGTTGAGTGGCTAGATCTGCCCGTGGGCAAGTGTGTGGGTACCGGTCAAGGCAAGGGTAACTTTGTGGCGATTGGAACCATGGACCCGGACATTGAGATTTGGAACTTGGACGTGGTGGACAGCATGTACCCAGATGCGGTACTGGGACAAGGTGGCGAGGATGCGACAAAGGGCGACAAGGCCAAGAAGAAGAAGAAAAAGGCCAAGAAGGCCAACGATGAGTTCCACGTCGACGCTGTGCTCTCGCTCGCGGCCAACCGCCATCACCGCAACCTTGTTGCGTCGTCGTCGGCGGATAAGACCATCAAGCTATGGGATTTGAACACGACCAAGTGCGCAAAGTCATACACATATCACACAGACAAGGTGTGCTCTGTGGCATGGCACCCTGTCGAGTCTACTGCGCTTCTGAGTGGTAGCTACGACCGCACCGTGGTGGTGGCGGATATGCGTGCACCCGAGGCAAAAGTACCGCGGTGGGGGGTTGAGAGTGACGTCGAAGGCGTGCGGTGGAATCCTCACGACCCCAACTACTTTTACGTACGTGCTGCAAGGGCAAACTTGATGATGCGGCATTAACCCTTGTCAGGTCTCGACGGAAAACGGCATGATACACTATCACGATGCTCGCAACGCACCAAAAGATGCGTCTGCCTCGAAGGCTGTATGGGTACTGCAGGCCCATGACGAGTCTATTTCGTCGTTTGACATCAACCCGGTGATACCTGGTTACCTGGCAACGGGCTCGACGGATAAGCAGGTCAAGCTGTGGAATATTCAGGAAAGCGGGCCGAGCATGGTGGTGTCGCGAGACTTGGGCGTTGGCAAGGTCTTTTGCACATCCTTTGCCCCTGACAACGAAGTGGGTTTCCGATTGGCAGTAGCAGGAAGCAAGGGCGCGGTACAGATTTGGGATACGAGCACCAATGCAGCGGTGCGTGCAGCTTTTGCCAGCAAGGTGCCGGCAGTCAGGGGGGATGGCAAGGAGCGTCTGGTGGGCGTGGAAGAGGAAGAGACGGATTCTGATTCGGAGGAAGGAGAGAGCAATGACGAGGAGGGGGAGGAGGGTGGTGACAAGGGATGGGAGTCAATGGAAGAGTAGCACTACACAGTATGTAGGCAATGATACCCTGGGCGGCGAGACGCTGGGCAGCGGACCGGAGATTTGGAGACATGACGATGCTTGTGTGATTGCGAACCGACGAATTTTGATCTGGCGTGACGAGAGGCCGTTGTGAAGCTTTTTGGCGAAACGCAGGATAAAGTGTTTAGCCATGTTTCCTCGGACAGACGGGTCCGTGGGCGTTTCATCAAGGGCCCGAGTCCCCTATCTCTCCGCCCTCTGTTTTGCAAGTCCCTTTCATCTCACCTGACTCGCATAAACTTGCATGGCTTGGTGATGGGTGGTGATGTCGACATGAGTATGGATGGTGGCAGAGGCTAACATTTGTTTTTTCTTTTTCTTTTTTTCTTTTTTTTTGGGGGGGAGGGGGGGCGGGGGACCCTAGGGCAGCAGGAGACGCGAGTGCAACCATGGCTTGATGGCGGACCAGGTGTTCTCACAGCTGGCGTAGTGGATTGTACCTGTACAGGGCCGGGAAGCGAGGACAGGTCAATGCTAGCGTATAGCGGCAGATCAACGTTCGCAGCCTGCAGCCGGAGAGTGGCAGCCGAGTGTGGGTCCGCGTGAAGGAAGGTCTCGGTCGGGCTCGATGGCCTCATTACTGGGACCGGATTAGGGCACACCCTCGTCACATTCGGTCCTGCCAGCGAGGGTTGAAACCGTGACGCCAGCCATGGCAGAGGTACGGGTCGGACGGGGAATCGGGTCTAGCGCGAGGAAGCTCGCTTTGTACGCGCGCGCTCAGACGGGTGTATGTGTGTGTATGTGCCGAGGTGGATAGCAAGTGTAGAGTAGGCGGCCAGCAGAAAACAGGGTGTGGGCACGGCGGAGACTAACCCGAACTAGCGCTTGGGGGCGACGGCATGGCCGTATGCAGTACAATAGCAGACAGGTTGCGTGCTGAGGCAGTGGACCAGTGTTGGCGACGCTTGAGGCGCTTCATTTCCGCTGTCAATGCCATTCTGGCTGGAGCTACATGCGCAAAAGGACGGCGGGGGGCGAGGGTGGAGGGCGAGGGCGTGTTCCTGGCCTGGATTGAAACAGCGAGTCCTCTCCACGCCCCAACCGGACGCAGAGGAAGGCAAACGCGGAAATCGAGCCGGCTCAACCTGAGACGCTCATCCCGAGGCGCCGCCTGCTGATTGGACGGGCGTCTGCAGCGCACGGGGCGCCGGTGCAGGGTCCCGCCTGCGCCAGCCTACCAATCTTCCGCACAGCGCGAGAGCCAACCCGCCTGGCCTCTCTTTCAAGAAGCCTGCCCCGTCCGGCT
>JALPSE010000154.1:0-17178 GCA_030558545.1 Bipolaris gigantea | reverse complement strand
CCTCCTCGTCCTCACCCCCCCCCAAAAAAGCGCATACATTACACGTGAATCGGCCGAAAAAAAAAACATGCCATACACAGAGATACAGACATGTTCCGTCGACAAGAGGGATGGATAGAAAAGAGAGAGAGAGAGTACGCAAACAGCGCTCGGTATCAATGCCGCAAGACGAAGAAGAAAAAAATCCCCCCAAAAAAAGACTTGAAACCAAGAGGATGAGAAAAGCAACAACAGATGGATTCAAACGCCTCCCGCTAATCAAGATGAGGCAAAGCCACCGGTAGAGAGAGAGAGAAAGCGTGTCTAGAATGAGAAAGAAAGCGAAAAAGAGCGACAAAAGACAAAGACCCACGGCATCCGACAAGGCCGGCATTTCTCTCCTGTTTCCGCACGATTCGCAGTCGCAGTCGCAGTCGTGGTACCAGTACCAGGACTCGCCTTGTGCTTGGCGTCCGCCTCGCCAGAGAAAAAAACAACAACAACAACAACAACAACAACAACAACAACAGCAAAAATACGCTGAAAACAAGAACAAACATCACTCCAGGTCTACTCTCCAGCGCGAAACCGGTCCGATAGGAAGAAGGGGAAGAGAAAGAAAAAAAAACCCCAGGGTAAGAAGAAGAAAAGAAAAGAAAAAAAGTTGGGACAAGAGCAACTACATAAAACTCATCCGAACCTCCTTCTCCTCCACCTCAAACTCGTCCTCAAACTCGTCCGCCCACGCATTATGTCCCAGATCGCCGCCATCACCACCGCCACCGCCACCACCAATCATGGTGTAAGAGTCTGTTTTGGCGGAGCGGAGCCGAGGTCTTGGCGTAGGGTGATGGGAGGAAAGGGGATCGTCGTCCCAAAGGGAAGCAGTATCCGAGTGCATGTGCTGGGCTGCTGGTGGGGAGGGTGGGGCAAAGCATGAGTGGCTATGATTAGCAAGGTTGGAATCCAAACGACGCGGCGGACTGGCATCGCGAAACGACGTGTCAAAAATCATCTCCATGTGGTCTTGTTCGTGCTCAAACTCGTCGTACTCTTCCCATCCGCCCGCTGTTGTGTGGCCTCCGTTGGACGCGGGCTTGGGCGTGGTGGCTGAGCCGAGGCTGTCGTTGTAGCTCTTGGTTTCGCGGAGCCTCGAGTGCGCATGGCTGGATGCCTGCGACGGAGGGACGGTGGCAATGTCAATCTTCATGGGAGGAAGGGTCGACTTGATTTCCTTGATTGCGAATTCCGCTTCGGCGTTGTATTCCTTGGTTTCGACGGCCAGGCTCGCTACTTCTCTTCGTATCGCGTCAATGTCGAACATGATTGGGTTTTCTGCCAGTTTCGCTGGATCCTGGTCTTGGTCTAGTTTCTTGTGGCCTGGAGGCGGGGCGTTTGAGTTTTCGTCGTAGACTTCCCATTCGTTCTTTGCAGCCTTCTTCTTCTTCCACCAGCTTAGCTTGCTGCCTCTCTTTTCCTTCTCTTGCGCCTTCCTCTCCAGCTCTTTCCTCGCCTCCTCAATCTCGTTGATAAGTTCGCGCTGTCGCTGCTCGTGATTGTCCGGATCTGGATCCTCGATTTCGGCGAATTCGTCTGATTCAACAACCCACCCGACTTCGCGCAGGAGCTTGGGCATGACCGCACGGTAGGCCATATGGCCAGGCACAAGCTCAGTCACGTTGACGTTCTCAATGGTGGGCACCTGGATGGGGGCAAGGCCTGCAACGCGCATAACCCCACCGCTAGTTGCACGGAAGAGGTAGCCTGGATACGTTACTACCAATCCTAAGAAGCACGGAATACGCAACATACCCAAAATCCAGTCGTTGGTAGCATACCCATTGACAAATCTTCCCGGCACAACAGACCTGGCCTTGATATACTCTTCATATTTGGCCACTGCTGGCGTACCAAACATGTACACGTTCTGCACGATACCGAATGCACCACGTTCCGCAAGCTCCTTCAGACACGAGAAGATGACTCTTGAGCCTAGGGAGAAGCCGACGAGGGTGACAGGCCTTGTCCCCAAGTTGCGATCAATAAGCGAGTCTGCCAATATGAGACCAGCCATATCGGCTCGAGCTTGTGAAACAATCCACGGGTTGTCGATGAGATACGAAAGCTTTGTCAAAGCAAGCGGCAGCGTCATGGCAGACATGAGAGCCGTGAGAATGGTGCTTCCCAAAACCTGCTGCAAACCCTGTGTGAGAGCCTAGACGTTGTCAGTATATACCCTTCTAAACCTGCTCATCATACTCGCCTCAGTAGCAAGAATGTTAATGGTAGCACCCATGCTCCTAAGCATCTCAGGCTCCCAGAGGACAGAGTAAATGTCACCCATGATGGGATCTACAGTACTGTACGGCAGTCGGACGTCATCGACTTTGCCATTCATCCAGCCCGCCAACGTAATGATGAGATGGGTTCTCTTGTTGTTGTGAAGAGGCCGATACTCAAATGTCTTCACTGCACCTGTACGCCTGTTCATCGCCCTGACGCCAACAGTGCTACCAGTGACAACACCAGTGGACGTGATAATGGCAGCGCCTCCAGCACCAGCCAGGAAAGTGCTAGTACCCGCCACACCAATCGTAGAAAATCCCGCTGCAAGACCGGCACCAATGACAGGAGCTAGGAGACCTGCTGATAGTCCAATGACAAGGCCACCTCCGACCGTCGCAAGACCCATGAACGCCAACCGCTTGTTCCGCGCTCGCCTGGCACGAGCAACCATGTGTTCATCTTCGTTCCAGTTCTCCTTGTCAGCTTGCTCCTGCATCTCCAGAGCATCTGTAACACGCTTCTCAAACCGGCAGCTTTCTAGCCAATCTACGGCGAGATACTTGCCAACTCGCTCAAACAGCTCTCTCGAGCGTGAGTCATATACCGAGTCTGCTATGAGCACGAGGAAGAGATCACACAAGACTGTCCACCGCAGATCGATGTCGAGATTCTTGCTTGATGGAAGTTGGGATGGCGACCTGGCCTCTGGGTAGTCATAGCCGTCGTCCTGATGCTCATCGTAGGGCGGTGGTGACGGTGACCGAAGACCCTCCTCTGAGCCTGGTGTTGAAGCATGTTTCGACTTGGACTTTTCTTCGGGTGTCCCGGGACGGGATAATGATATAGATGCTCTCGCGGAACCTGATCCGCTGGCGACGTCCATGTCATCCGCTACTGGGTTCTTCACCCGCGCATTCTGCATCAATGCTGGCGTGAGGTCAGCCGGCACTACACCATGCTCGGACAGTTGCTCAATCATAATCTGCTCAGAAGCAATGATGTCCATGTGCGCATATATCTTGACCATGACTTTTTGGGACCACATTTTTGTCGTTCCCGACTGCAGCTCTAGCAGCTTCTTAAGTCTTCTGTTGGTTGTCTTGAAATCGGAAAACTTCCTCTCCATTTCCTTGGTAGCCAGTCGTACCAGTCCGACGTATGCGACACGCTGTCCTTCGGTGAGGATGTTTTTGGTGGCTTGCATCTGTTGGCGTGGATCTCGTCCCTCTTCGTCTTCGTCTGCCAACGCGGTGCTTTTTTCTTTGAAGAGGTATGCGGTGTTGTCATCCATGCTTGTCTGCGAATCGGCGTCGTCATCCATGATAACCCTGGTATACCCTTTGGCGGCTCCTCCGACGTTTCCGTAGCCATGCATGTCTTCCAGTTCCTCTGCATTCTCCTTCGCAATCAGTCTGTTATCGTCGTCGTACATGTCGTAGTGAGCATACGCAGGCATGGTCTGCCATCCGTCGTCGTCATCCTCCTCCACCTTGTCCTTGAAATCATCGTGTGGCTGTGTGACGAGGCGTTGGTGTGAGTATTCGGATATGGCTCCATTCACGCCTTTTGGAGGCTCGGAGGTTGGGGGGGACTTTATGCATGCTGGCGAATCTAGCTTCGTTTCTATGAGTCTATCCTCAGGCATCCTCTCAGGCTGTTCCTCAGGCATCTTTTCGAGCCCCTTCTGTTTGAGGTTCTCCACTGGCACCGTGGCCTGTACGTTGGCTTGAGTCTGCGCATTGTTCTCCGTCTCCATCTTCTCTGGTCTGGCCGGTGGAACCTCAACCTTGGTCTCCTTTTCTTGTGGTGTATCTCCCTTTGCCTTTGGCGCGATGGCCTGCTGTGCGCTGTCCTCTTTGGAAACTACGGCATCCTCAAACTTGTCTACTTCCGAGTCTGAGCTGTCCTCGACCGGAGTGCGTGGTCGCCTTTTCCTTATCGGCAGGCCAAAGTCATCGTATTCAACCGCTTGGTTGGCGTCCTTGTTTGCTTCGGTAGTCTTTGTACTATTTCCCTCATTCCTGGAGGGCTCGGCGGGGTTCTCGCTCATTCTGGTGCGACTACCGTTGGAGACGCATGGGGAGGCCGGGCGGTTTGGCGTCAATTGCGGAAAGGCGCGGCGTTCGTGTAGGCGAAGAGGGGGCAAGCAAAGACCAAAGAGGGAGCAAGTGGTCCTGGTGCCCTCGGGCGGATTTACAAGACGAATGCGGAGAGGGACGGGGGTGTCGTTACCTGCCGCAGGGCACCGAATCCACAGCTAGCGTGTCTGGTGCACGGCCTAGGTTCCGCGCGCAGTTTGAACTAAATTTCTTGCCCGCAATCATCCACCACACCGAAACACATCGTCGCAATGAAGCTGAAGCGCGCAAAAGTAGGCTCGAACTACTTTCTGCTCACCTCTATACGTTATTCTAACAGCAACACAGGCATACAAGAAGCAGCTCCATCAATACGAAGTCAACTTCGGATTCCGCGAACCCTACCAAGTTTTGCTCGATTCGCAAATTCTGCAAGATGCATACAATTTCAAGATCGACCTCATCGCGCGCATTCAAAAGATGCTTGGTGGGCAAGTCAAGCCCATGATTACCACTTGCGACATGCGACACCTCTACAATGCGAAGCCCAAGAACGAAACTCTCATACTGCAAGCCAAAGAGTACGAGCGCCGCCGATGCAACCATCAAGACCTCGATGAACCACTCAGCACACACGACTGCCTGAGCTCTGTCGTAGATCCCAAGGACAATGCGACGAACAAGCACCGATACGTAGTTGCGGCCAACGATTCAGATACACGCGCGAAAATGCGAACAATTGCCGGTGTACCCATTATCTACCTAGCCAAGTCTGTAGTACTCATGGAGTCCATGGCTGAAATCACAGAGCAGCACCGCGAGCGAGAAGAAAAATCTAAATTTAAATTGGGGCTCAAAGGACAGCGCAAGCCAGACGGGCCATTGAAGAGGAAGCGAGAAGACGAGGGACAAGACGGCGAGGGCAGTCGCTCTGTTGAGGAAAATTCTACGGGGGATGCAAAGCCCAAGCCCAAGAAACGAAAGGGCCCCAAGGGCCCCAACCCGCTGAGTGTCAAGAAGCCCAAGAAGGAAAAGACGGCTGCACAGTCGAGTGCTGCCAAGAAGACACGGCCATCCACATCGAATGCAACCGATGGAGGCGGTCAAGGGAACGAGGGTGAGGATTCCGCGCCGCGTAAGAGGAGGAGAAAGCACAAGTCCAAAGCCGAGGGTGGTGATGAGGCACAAGGTGGTGAGGGGCCAGCCTCTCCATGAATGGGCTCGGGTATTGAAGCAGGCCTGGATTCTAAGTAGGCCTGTGGGGATCGAAAACTGGAAAAGTTAAGAGGCTGAGAAGAGGGAAAAGCGGAGCAAAGCATACCCAAAACGCCTGTGATAGACGTGTATGAAAGGCGTCAATGTGGACGAAGACGTTTGCCAAAAGAGAAGCCATTGTATACAACAGCACCTCTATACCCGCTTGCCTTGGGCAAGCATATCAGAGACTTTGGGTGGAAGGACAAGAGTGCTCCTGTCGTTGCGTTTTACAAACTCTACTACGACTTCGGCAGTCTTCTCCGGAAGGTCTTCATGAAGAAAGTGGCCGGCGGCGGGAAACACCTGTAGTTGGAACTTACCTGCATAGTGTTAGGTGTCACAAAAGCAGCAGAATAGCCGTTTGGGAAACATACCCTGCATCTGCCCTATCATCAACTCCTTGTCTAGTCTGTCTGTGCCTGCAAGTAGCAACAGCTTGGCTCCCTTGCCGCTGAGAAATTTACCACTCATTCCCGTGAACCAGTTTTCCCAGTACGGCTCTGTGCTCGATATTTCCGTCCGCCATGCCCATCGTCCGTCTGGGGCTTGTAGCAACAGGCTCGGTACGCTAGCTCTGGCTGATTGTGGGTTGCGCAGTGTGCGTGAACGGATGTGCCATTCGATAGCAGCAGGCAGGGACGGGAAGGACTTGGGCCTACTGGCCAGGTAGGTATGCATGTGTCCCAGCGTCTCCATGGCCGAGCCCTCGACTACGTCGAGAACTCCAAACCCCATCAGCTTGTTGCCTAACAGCCCCCTGTTGGCGGCATCGGTAACCACTGCCCCACCCAAACTGTGTCCGATCAAGACAATCGTGGGGAGGTCTCCCCAACCCATCTTGGCTTGTGTGAGCAAAATCATATCCAGTAGATCCTGGCTGAGTTGGGCAATGCTCAGGTCCGTGTCCACTTGTCCGCTGGCATCCCAGACTACGCTGCCATGATCGCGTGCCTCGACAGCGAGTATGCCAATGTCTGGCATGGCCTTCCTGATCTCCTTGGCGGCCAAGGCAAAGGTCATTGCAGAGCTTCCGGCGCCATGATGCAGTACTATGAGCGGGGCCTTTGGCGATGCTGGCGGTGTGAGGTAGACATGGAACTTTGCATGGCCCGCGTCCTTGCGATCTTGTTCGAGATAGAACTCCTGGGCAAAGTAATCGGACCAGTGGATTGCGGGGGCGGGTCTCAGCGTATTGGACGGTCTGACTGTGCCGGTGCTTGACATTGATGAGGCCGAGGACGAGTCATCCTCGTACTCGGGCGGCTCTTCCTGCAGTGGCTCAGGCGGCGGCAGGGAAGAGAGCTTGGTTTTGGCAAACTCTCTGGCTAGACTGGACATGGCAGCTCGGGCAAGGCTGTATGCACAGTGTCTGAAAGCAGGCTTCGGGCACGCGTTGCGGTCCGTGGTGAGTTGATTGGTCCACTAATGGCGATGAGGGCGCACGTTATGCAGCTTTCCGATGAGTTGTATGCCTGGATCGGTGGAAGGGCAATGCGTGAGGGGGGCTTAACACACAGTGGGGTGGTCCTGTCTGCTAATCGCCGGCAGGGATGAGAGCTCCAAGTACGTCTAAGCGAGTTATTCACAATGGCAGACCCAGTCTCCATGCCCTGCGGACAAGTGCCATGTGCACGCTAGGCGACAGCAACACGAGGCTGTGGGGGGTTATTGACCGTGCCATGGACATGGGTGACGTGTATCCGATCTGCTACACACATTCTGCTACACATGTGTGTGTGCATGTACACGGGCGTCGCCGCGCGATCTGGATTTACCATGATTTGCGGCTAGGGTGTCCGCGAGCCTGGATGCATGCCATGATGACGTATGTCGATCCCGCCTCTCCTAGCGCCATGCGCTTCAGTAAAACCTCCGCGCTCCCAAGACGCATCCATCTCTTCGACCCGCTTCCCACGACGCCCTCCTTTGTTTTCTCCTTTCAGGCGACCCTGCGATTTGCATCACCTTGGTTCACTGCCCTCAACCACACCTGCGTACACAACACGGGCTTCCCTGTCCACAACACCTCCGCCTGCCACCATGTGGAAAGGTGCCAAGGACAACGGCGACAATGGCCTCAGGCATGAGGAGCCTTGCCCAATCCCCAGCGATGACGAAGGCTCTAGGTCATTCAGGAGAAGCGAGGAACCCAACGAGAGGACCAGACTTCTGGATCGCCCTAGGCCACCGCCCAATTCAGATGGCTATCTCGACCCAGATGACCCAGCTGTAGGCCAAACACCATCAGCATACAGCATCTTGTACTAACAATGGCCACAGGTGTCGCCTTACAACCTCTGGACGGTACGGGCCATGCGTTATCTCACCATCCTGTTCTTGATCATCAGCTTCTTGTGGTGGGTCCTCCTCCTGGTCTCCATCTTCGTCTCTCCTCCTGGACTCCACACGCGTGGCTCTGGCTTCTTCGACTTCGCCTACACCTGTCTTACCATTGGCAACCTCCTCGTGGTCACCATCTTCTTCATTACACCAGCCAAGGGATTGCGCATCACTACCTCTATCATTGCCGGTCTCTTGGCTATCGACATGATCCTCATCCTGTCGATTCCACGCATAAGGCTTGAAGAGGGTTGGGTTGGTATTGCAAGCGTCATCTGGGCCTTCTTGATGGCTCTCTGGTGCATCTTGACAGACCGCGTTGTTGAATACGGCAAGCGAGAGGAGGAAGAGCGTCTTACTGGACGCGCAGAAACCCGCCGCACACTGAAGGAATGGCTTGCGGTTCTTGTCGCTACCATTGTGACCGTCATCTTTATCATCATTGTCGTTCTGATGACTGCCACCCTGGGGCTGCGCGGCCGCGATGCAACACTAAAGATGTACGGTGACCGCATTTTGGTAGACGGGGACAAGTACGCAGTTCATTTGGCTTGCGTTGGCAATGTGACGGAAACACATGGCTCAAGAGATCCCACTGTCATTCTCGAGGCCGGTGAAGAACCATTGGAGTATGATCTTGAGCACTGGGCCTACGCAGCTTACAAGAACGGCACCATCTCGCGCTACTGCTACTGGGACCGTCCCGGCTATGCCTTCTCCGACAATGCTCCCTCGCCACACTCAGCCGGTATGTCTGCAGATGCCCTCTCTGAGGCACTTGCCAGGTCTGGAGAGGAAGGACCATGGATCCTTGTCTCGGCCGGCACTGGTAGCATCGTCTCGCGCATCTTCAGCTCGCGTCACTTGAAGCAGGTCACGGGTATCATGATGGTCGATCCCTTCCACGAGGATCTTCTCCACCGCATCGGCAACCCAGGACGCGGCTTCCTGCTCTGGGCCTGGGGTATTATCTCGCCTCTTGGTACCGTCCGCCTTGCAGGCGCACTCTTCAAGGGCCGCACGCGCGAAGACCGCGTCTACGGCCGCAATGCCTACCAGTCGGGCAAATTTATCAAGGCGCAGCTCCAGGAGAACCTTGTTGCTGACAGCCTGACCAAGAACGAGGTCTCTGCCGCACGAAACATTCAAAGCTCAAATACACCGCTTGTCGTTGTCTCAAGCGGAATCGAGGTCAAGAAAAACAGCGAGTGGGAGCGCAAGCAAAAGGACTTGACGCATCTCACGGACAACCTTGTGAGCTGGGACGTGGTCAACAAAGCGCCACACCAGGTCTGGCAAACGCTTGAGGGCCGCTCAGTCATGGAGAAGCGTCTCAAGCAGCTCGTCAAGGCTGCTGCAAAGGTCAAGAATGAAGCGGTCGAGGAACAAAACGAGTAGATGTGCAACAAAATTGATTTGCACTGTCTAGTATGAGAAAATGAAACTCAAATACACAAGTGGGCGAATTAGGCGGTCATTTATTTCGCAACGAAGGGCTGGTATGGGGTAGTAGCTTTATTTCTTCTTCCTTCTCTTCACTTTCCTTTTTTTTCCCTGTTACTCTCCTGGAATTTTTTACTTTAGCATACCCTATACCGCTGCAACATTTTCGGTTTTCTTCTCAGGAAGTGCCTCATGTCTTCTCCGTTATTGTTCACTCGCAAGAACACATGCACCTGTACCATCGCAAGTATATAATGTCTAACATCGATTTCAGAAAAAAATGGTATACGATTGCTTGCGTTCATTCATTTCCACACTAGACTGCTGCTTTTCTTTGTACACATTGTCGTACAGTGGAAGTCGTTGAAAGAAACCCCTAGATTGCGCCGACAATAACAAAAAAACTCAAGTATGAATAAGGAGAGAGAGTGAGAGAGAGAAAGAGGGGAACATGTACAGGTATGCTTGCAGATATCTTGTATGTCGCCGGTAGATGATCGATGCTGGACAAGAGATGAGATGGGAAAGTGGCTTGAAAAAAAATTCTGGTAACCCTCCTTAGCTTCATATCCTATATTTTTGTTACAATTTTTTTAATGGACAAAACCCTCCAGTTCAATGGGTAGCGTGGGCGTGAGGAATCTGGTCAAACCGCTTGGAGCGTGGGAACAGCGAGGAATTCTACACCTCTGGATCCTGCTTGCGGCGACGGAGACTACCAATGCGTCTCTTGATAGCACTACCCATGCCCTTCTCGGCATGATCATTGCTGGTGGTGCCGTACGCGGCGGCGTCAGTGCGGCCAGCACTATGGGCACGACGGCCGTGCGTCTTCATTTCTGTGCCGCTATCGCCGGTACGCTTGTGTTCCTTGAGGGCACGCTCAATCGTGAACGATGGCTCACCCTTGCCCTTGAGGTCGTCTGGGTGGTATTGCTGCGGCATTTTGTTAGTAGGTGGACTTTGTTGAGACGGGATTGCAGGATGGAACTTACGACACCAGGCCAGCGGCGGTAATCACCTCCAGGCTCACGCTGCAGGTCGGCTCCCTCTTCGTATTCAAGAACCCTTCCGAAACGATCCGGCATTCCGGGTGGGATGTTGGCGACGCCCTCAAGAGGACGATGTTTTCGCAGAGAGTCGATGATGTTCTCGCGGGGAGTGGCCTTCAGTGCCTCCTCGTTCGAGCCCTTGACGGCCGCAAGGGGACTGTACTTTTCAACTCTGTTGCGGGCAATGCTGGCGGCGTCGTACGGACCCTCGTGGTGGTAACGGAGGAAGCTTGCCTTGTCGAGGCGGTCGATGATGTCTGCGCCCTGCATGTTCTTTTTCCTCAAGTGTGGAGCGCGGTGAGCAACCTTCTCATCATGGCGTAATTGGTCGAGCGGTCGGTGAGACTTGTCGCCCGGATAGCGCTCTTTCAGGGAGTTTCCGCGGGTAAGACCGTTGTTGAGCGTAGATGGTGGGGGGTTGCTGGCTCGTCGTGGCTTGGGTTCATTCATGGGTCCGAAGGCTTCGGCACGGTGATTGTTGGGGAACCGGGTGTGCTTGGGACTGGCAGAACTGGGAGGGGAGGGATAGTCGTTCCTCTTGTTGTGTGAAGAAGAATGCCCATAGCTCGTCGCTGAGGCGGACGCTCCCTTGGTATCTGACGCAGCCCGAGAGCGACGAAACGGGTTTGTGCTGGTTGAACTGCCGGTGTGCTGGATGTTGACAGAGGGGTGCTCCTTGGGAGATTCACCAGGTGGTGTGATGGGAGCAGCAGGAGCGAAAGTTGAGCGAAAGTGGCTGTTGAGTCCGGTCTCGTCGCTTGGCTCCGGCTCGATCAGAGGATCAATGATTGCTCGATGTGCCTATGAGAGTCAGCATATGTATTCGCCTGCGCGCCAAACCGGACGTACGGCTTCCATTGTGGTGGTGTTGTGTGTGTGAGACGGTGGTGTGTTGGCAAGGCTGCGGGCGCAATTATTGTTTTTTTAAGTATGGCGTGACCGGAGAACGCAGCCAAGTATTGCTGTAGTCGCAGTGATGGTGATGGTGGTGGTGATGGAGTAGGGGAAGGAGAGATGGAAAGTGGGAACAAGCAATGGGCAGGGGAGACGGGCATGATTAAATGGCTGGGTGGGACGCGTACACACACATGCTGGCGGCTCAGTCGCGGCCCTGCGTCAGTTCTCTTTTGCTCGCTCTCGTCCTGGGTGAAGCCAAACGCGGCCCAATCGCTGCCGTACGTCATGCGGATGCGCTAGGCTCAAAGTGGGGCCGGTCCCTGGTCTATCCATGGGTGACGACAGCAGAGGTGATCTTTCACCAACTACGATCGAGCCCCAACATGGCCCTCGTTGCTTATCCGGACTCTGCCTCTGACGGCGAGGGGACGGAGCATGATAAGACCCCAGTTCACCCAGTTCAGCCTAGACGCCCACCCACCAAACCTGATGCTGCCGCTGCAAAGCCCAAGCCCACCCCAAGCAATGCTCTGCCACCGCTCCCGCCAGCTTTCCATGACCTCTACGCGGTAAACGCCCGCGTCAGCACTAGCGACAATCCAGACCTCCATGGTGGGCGTCGACGTGCTGTGCCACATATCCAGGGCAATTGGCCCAGTCATGTCTATCTAGAGTGTAAGGATACCCACACGGCATCTCGCACATGACAGACAACAGGCTAACGCCTTGGAGGGATACCAATACAGCGTGAATCCATTGCTCTGCTCAATTTGATACAGCACGTGAAGAGTGTACTCGAACTTGAAAACACCAGGCGTGTAAAGAAACTGCCGGTACCTGAAGACATGACACCTTCGCTTCAATCAGACTTAGGCGTGCCGTTGCCCCTGCATGTATCATTGTCGCGTACGCTGCAAATCAAGACCGAGGACAGAGAAACATTTCTCGACACTCTTGGCGCTTCTTTGCGACGATGCGCAGTACCTGTATTCAATTTCGAGTTTCAAGGCCTGAAATGGGTGCCCAACTTTGAGCGCAACCGCTGGTTCTTGGTACTTGCCATCAAAAGACCAGAGAACGACGAGCTAAACACCCTACTCCATGCATGTAACCAAGCTGCTAAAAACACCGGACATCCAGCCTTGTACACCGGCGGTGCGGGAGAGGGCCCGATGGAAGACATCGACCACGACCATAGGCCAAAGAGAAGAAAGGTCGACAAGAATGACCCCCAGACGCACGACTATTCATCATATTTCCACGTCAGCATAGCCTGGAACTTGACTGAGCCCGACGCTGAATGGACGGCTTTGGTTCAAAAAATCGACGCCACCGAGTATATTCAAACACCAGGTGCTGCATTTGACGCGGTAAAGGTAAGGATTGGCAACGCAGTCCACAAGATCCCGTTGGCCGCCAAAAGACCTGGTTTAGGAAAAAGTGGACGAGCAGGCTTGGGCTTGAGCTGACTGGATTAATTGATCAAGGGTCTGATGACGTGGATCTCGACGCTCCAAAGTCCAGACTTGTTGGGGATCTTTTTTCCAAGAATTGTGGTGCCCGGGAGGAGCACGACCCAACACCACGACGTAATTTGCACTGTCGCAGGTCGGGTAGCAAGTCGCTTGCTGTTCCCATTTTCCTCAACACTCCGGGGTGCTTTGAGCATGCGAAGGTGCTCGCTGCTGCGCGATTATCATGTTTCTTTTTCCAAGATCTCCAGGGTTGGTCGTATCTAACGGCAATAAAACCGTACATCGTTATATTAACTTACCCAATTATAACATGGATACCAAGCATCGAGCCACAGTGAAGTACGTAGTGCTGAGCTGTGTACGCGTCACGTGATCTTGGAACACCAGGAAACCATCTCTTCCAACGCGTACGCTGTACCCGGCGCGTCCGTGGTTGCTTTTTGGGCAACTACCCAAGAAACGAAAACCAGGTTTTGTGCAACAAGTACTTTCACGCCTTTTTCTCCTTTCGGAATGCCACGTAACACGAACGTGAGGTTGATTGAACAGGGAAAGGTAAAAAAACAAAGAGAGTACTACCAGCACCCCCAGTTGCGCATATAGCTAAACTCCGGCTTGGTATGGAAAACACGTAACCGCGCCAAAGTCTAGGCGCGCGTTTGGCTCCATCGCTCAGAAAGACACGTGATGCCAGGCGTGGCGCAGTCCAGCTACGCAGCGCTACACATTAGTGTCGCGTTCGAGTGTACATGGCAAGACGCGATTTGGGGCTCAGGCGCGAGACAGTAGCGGATTTGGTACGCATTCGTTCCAGGAAAGTAAGAGTATGCCGACAAAACGCGTCTGTTGTTGCGCAGCGCAGCCAAGAGAGGAGGAAACCAATGGGACCGTGAATATTTGGGCGAATGTCAGTTCAAGGTAAAGAGGAATAAGGTGACAAAGAGTGCCTATTCGAACACTTGGGTGAGGGAAATGAATCAAAAAATGGGGCTATTGATAGCAGTAAATCGAGGGCAAAATGACATTACGGACGTAGAAGTTGAGTTGCGGATACCTCCTGGTATAGGGTGTGCAAAATAGAAAGAGCGAAAGTGGATTTTGCAAAATCAGTCGACATCGCACATCACTCGTTGCTTGCATAGCATGGCATTGCGTTCGCATCCAAGGTACTGACATATTCTTCAGGAAGGAAGGAGAAGCAAGCAAGTAGCAACCCGACCTTGCAATCGACACCAGGTAGAATCATCTCTCCGATAGAGAGACGCCATGTGATGATGTTCTTTTTTAACATCCTCAAAGAGACACTTGCACAAGTTGTCCTGGGGCCGTGCCGTCTCAAAAAAAAACCCCGGTATTATAGGTACCACCAGCGTGGCATCTCTTACTTTCATCCATAGCGTGAAGGACTAGAAATAATCCCATGCCCAACGGACGAAGCCCTCACCACTTCTCCGCACACAAGCTAGCTTCTCTTTCAATCCACACTCGTAAATCACACAACTCGCGCCTAGGGGAGCAAAGGCTGTGTGTGGAAATGACGGGGAGGATGGACAAAGATGGTAGGATGGGTGCGGCGGTGTTGATGCAAAACGTGAAATTAGGCGTATGATTTTGATGGATTTTGACGGTTGAGAAGCGAGGGCGGGACACAAGCCAGGTGTGAAGAGTGGTTCTGTCGGATAACAGGGAGGTCAGGATCGACTTGGTGTTTGCGGATGGGACGGTAGAGGCGGGGGTGATGGTGAGTAGTCCAGGGCCTGCAAGGGAGTGTCGCATCAGATGCTGATATGTCTTGGTATCTCGATGGCGGCGATGACTTGTGTGGACATTGAAGACTTCGTAGAGACCTGTAGTGTCGTTTGAAAGGTGCAGAAATAGTCAGACGAATGTGTTGTGCACTCCTTGCATGTTCACAATCATGTGAAGCGCGTCGTCTTCTGTTGCATTCGTGTATTGGAAGCGCGCGCCCTCTACAAATGGCCGGTAGGTCTTCAACGGCCGCGTTACCCAGGCACACCCCTCATTGAAGACGCAGCGCACGTCTTTATGCCATTTGCTGGTTGCCTTTGTGTTGGCACCAGAGATAATCAAGGCGTGCAGCCGCGGAAAGAATCCAGACAAGGGTGTCAGGGATTATGAGGAACACATGTTTTCCCGGCCCATGGAGGCGGTGATCAAGAGGGCCAAGAATAGGGAAAGCCATTTTAGTGGACCCAGGGCAGATGAGTGTATATATAGGCTGAAAGCATACTGTTCTGGCCAGGGAGATAGGCATGGTTTGAACAGGAGACGATCGGACTTGGCAGAAGAGAGTTGAATCATTCTCTTCCATGGTAAGCAAGACAATCGATACCTTGGACATTACAGCATTCAAACTTAATCGTTGCTTGTAGTGGTTTGTTGGCCTGATGTGTAAAGAGCCTCCGCCTGCGATGACATCTTGTGCGGCTCGGAGGGATTTTGGTCAGTATGGCCTAGTTTTAGAGATACTACATGTGCTGCTCCACCCCTTTACATGATAACAATGGCCGCGCTGACCCTTTCGATCGAAGCTTTTTGAGCGCTTTGGAATCGAAGTGATGTGTCTGTGGTTGCGGCACAGAGCGATGTTCGGCTGATCGTTTTCCGCATCGCGTGCAGCGAATCAGGATCGGCAATGCAAATGCAGGCACAATGAGCAACCTCCCAAGACGAATGGCCTCGACCGCAAGGGGTTCCGCGGCACAGGAATGGGGGGTATGCGTAGATCTCATTTCTCGCAGCTTCGCCGTCGACTGGATGTACACGCATAAATGTATGGTAAGGTTGCAGCGTGACAGGCGTACTTGACAGGAGAGCTTGGTGACGTCCATCATCGGTAGCCGGTGTCCTATTTTTGGTAGTGTGGTTGAGTCGTGTGGATAAGGGGGCGCACACCGGCCTCGTCTACCGTTAGCCATCCTGGCTATGAATACGAGTTTCGGCCAGCTAAAACAGCGGTCAGGACGGCGATTCCCTGTCGAGGCCGTTTGGTACCTGCATACCGACTAGCGTTGTGGGCCGTGGATCCGCTTTGTGAGGTGTACAACACACTCAACCACGCGTGAATGCTTCGTCTTACTGCCGGAATGTCATTGATTCGCCAGACAAGGACGCCGGTGGTCGGCCGTCATCACACGAGCGGGAGGCGGCGGCGACGCGACACGAGATGGATCTGTGGCTACTCCGACAAGCGCAACATGTCTGTGCGAGACGATGGGATTTCTCGTGTGTAGAAGACAGCTGGGGTCAGAAGGCTGATGTCGTATTTGTTGCTGTGACGCACTTGGTCTTGTTGTTCAGGGTGAAGGCGCTTAGCCACGTCCGCCGCTAAAGCCGATCCGCTGTCCACCCGACACGACTGCGATACCCCAGATGTCATTTCCGCTCGGGGCAACCCACGAACTCAATAGAGCCGGCATCAGGATGCCCATGCCGTCTCTGTGCAGTGAGGGCCGTAGTAATTTCCAGGGCCCCTAACTAACGCCTTTTGAGCCACAGCGGCCCACGGCCTGGTCGGCTCACAGGCCATGGCTCAGCACTCAAAAGCTCCGGGTTTCCAGCCTGACTTTGGACTCTTTTTTTTCCTCGTTACACAAGGCTTTTCGTTACGCATCGCCTCGTTGACAAGTCTTCTTGGCCTATTGTGCCCTGTCGCTCTTTATACGTTCTATATCTTAATAATACCCGCTTCACTCGCTCAGCGGACTAGCACCACTACCCCTAGTTTACCACAAAACCCCGTACCGATTCCAAGATGAAGTACGCATTTGTTGCAGCTGCCCTTGCTGGGTCAGTCTTTGCCTCCCAGCACAAGGCTCATGCTGGCTTCCACCAGCGCCGCCACGACCACGCCGTGGCTCCCCAGGAGGATGTTTGCACTGTCTACACCACCGTCTACGTGACTGGTTAGTAATAGAACAGGAGTCAGGCTATCACTAGTACATGTCCTAACATTCAACAGGCCCTCCCCCAAGCCACCCCACTGCCACCCCAGAGGTTCCCAAGCCCACCGGCCCTGTCCCAGGCGTTCCCCAGCAGAGCCAGCCTCCCACTTACCCTCAGGGAGGTCAGCCTCCTAAGCCCCAGGTTCCTCAGCCCAGCAGCCCTGCTGTTCCCCAGCAGAGCCAGCCTCCCACTTACCCCCAGGGAGGCCAACCTCCTAAGCCCGATATGCCAGCTTCCACCTCATGCGATGAGGAGACCCCAAAGCCTACTGGCCCTGCTCCTGGTGTTCCCCAGCAAAACCAGCCTCCTAAGCCCCAGGTTCCCCAGCCTAGCAGCCCTGCTGTTCCTCAGCAGAACCAACCTCCCACCCCTCCTCAGGAAGGCCAACCCCCTAAGCCCCAGGTT
>JALPSE010000153.1:0-56865 GCA_030558545.1 Bipolaris gigantea | reverse complement strand
CCCCCCCCCCCCCCCCCCCCCCCCCCCCCCCCCCCCCCCCCCCCCCCCCCCCCCCCCCCCCAGGACATACCGACACCACCAAGAGGCGCAGACCGCGAGTGTCGTGCGGGTAGCAATGGCGCTGCAGGCTCGCTGGGAGCTGGCGGAGAGGCTGCTGGCGTAGGAACAAAGTCCCTAACTGTGGTGGAGAGAAAGCTGGGTCAAGGCCTCTCTCTCTAGCACCGAATCCTGGTCGGCGCTAACAGGCCGTCGTGGTGAGGCGCTGCTCTTTGGGGGCGAGGGGGGGGATTCAAGTCAAGGGCAAGCGGGAATGGGCACGGGGATCAAGCAAGAGAATACAAGAATACGCGCCACGGAATTGTTGGTCACCACAATGGGCGTATGTGACGGGCTGCGTCCTACACGACTACCCGACCACTCTACCCTCTCCCTGGGATGCATCCTGTCACCTCACCCCCAGCCACCACCATACGCACGACGTCGCGCTCCGAGGGCCAGACAGCGTGCCTGAAAACTCCTCGTGGCCGCCGTTGAAGCATGCGCTGGGCCAAACCCCCGTGCCACCGACGAATACCAGCCTCACGACGGCACATTGCCGTGGAAAAGGTGGCTGGCTGGTCGGCAACACCCTCCAAAAGCAAATCCACGCCGCTCATTCGCTTCTATTCTTGTTCCCTCGCTCTGCTCCGAAACACCGCTCACTTGTTGCTTTGCCTGCAATTGTGCTGGCCTCGGCGCCTGGTCGCGATCCCATTGCCCTATTTCCCTTCTCTCTCTGGCCCTTGCCTCTGCCTCTGCTCTGCCTCTGCCTCACTCACCGCCAGAATGTCTCCATATCGTCATGTTTTGGCCGTCTGGATGCTAGGGCCATTAGCCTACACGGTAGGTGAATTGGCTACCCGGCTGGTTACCAGGGGTGATTATGCCGAACCCGCCCACGGACAGACGCATCATCCGCCTGCTCAGTCCCCTCGGCCTACTCACCCTGATTGGCTCCATACCCTTGGAAATGCACCCTTGGAAACGCACCCTTGCCTAACTTGCCAGCGCATCGCCCATACCGGCCCAGTCCCATCTGCACATCTTGGGCATCTGCGTAGGGCTGTCTGGGGGGGAGGGGGGGGGCTCCCGTCCTCTCAGCAAGTCATATCAGAGAAGTCCTCTATCCAGGAGAACAATGCCGTCTTCATGCATACAAGCCACGATGAACTGGCAGTTTGCGAGCGTGAGAAAATCGGTCTTTTGCCCAACCAAACCCGCTAGTTCCCTCTTCATGTCATCGCTTAGTCCATGTCCAGCTGCCGCGACTACTGCACCATGCACCCTGCCTGCAGCTCATGTTTCATACAGTAAGTACTTGGTATATGTATACTTGCATACCAAAGTACTTACAGCTGCATATCCACCTATCACACGCTCTGCAGCAACATGGCCTCCAGGAACACGAATCCCGAGCATTTCTCAGAACCAGTCTTAATGTTGTCATTGAATAGTCGAAGTACAGCTATGACTCCCCCCATCCCAAAAAGCAGTGCCCACGCAGCATAGTATTTTGGTACGCCAAACTCCCATCAATGCCCTCGGTCTTCTCATCCCCTCAAAACCTCTTTCCTCGCTTCATCGGTCTTCGTGCCTGTTGCGGCTGGCTGCCGTATGCTCTTCGTCCTTCGACCTTCTTGTCGCGACTCAAACTCGCTCCGAGGCTGATGTCGATGCGCGGCGGTGTCGAGAACCCAAAACTCTTGGCCCTGCGTCAGGCTGTCAGTGTCTAACTAGTAAAGCCATTGTGCATCGCCTTACACTTTGACAAGATCCAATTTGTGCACATCAAACACGGAACGTAAGCTGTGGCTGGCATAGGATTGCAGATAGGATCGGTAACCGTCTTTGGCACTCTTGTTAAGATAGTAATTCTTGGATCTACGCAATGGTTAGTTCCTTTTGCACAGCGGTAACAAAGGCATGCAAGCACTTACATCAACGCCTCGAGTTGGCTTTGAATATTAAGAATCTTGTTACTGGGGAGTTCAAACTAGGGTCACATGTCAATACTCGCCTCGTGCCATCCGCTTCGTCAACTGCTTACCTCAACTAGCGGCACCCGGTTTTCCTTGAGCAACTTCAAGAAGCCGACCTCTGACGGCAGCAAGAACATCAAGCTCCTACCTTTGCCATTGGCTCCTCTTGCTGTTCGTCCGACTCGGTGAATGTAGTCCCGGGGATCATCCGGAGGCTGACAATGTTAGCTTTGCGCAGGCATTCTCGGTCAAGAATACACTTGCATCAAACTGAATCACCCAATCGACTTCGGGAATGTCGAGACCTCGTGCTGCCACGTCGGTACAAATAAGCGTACCACTCTGGGCATTCACAAACTCAAAAAAGCGGTTGGTGCGTGCTTGCTGCTTAAGCTTGCCATGTAAACCGAGCACGGGCAAATCAATGTAGTTGAGAAGTTCGCTGTAGAAATCGACCGACGCGCACGATGACAGGAATACAATGACTTTCTTCTTTTGATCTACACGCCTGCGTTAGTACATGCCTGAATGACTGTAAAACTTCTTCTCCCCAAGAATGAGTACGTACTGCGCCAGGTTAGCAAAGCTTGCGAAAGTACAGATGGTCATGGCTACATACCGTTTCTTGAGGAAGCTAAACAGCAACCTAAACCTTGTGTCTGAATCGCACAAGACATAGCCTTGCTCCAACCCTTGCACTGTACTGTGCTCGGCTCTATAGTCGACATTGATGTATAGAGGACCTGGCTTGAGCGATATCCGTGCAAGGTCCTCGACCTTTGTCGTTTGCGTAGCAGAGAACAGCATGGTCTGACGCTCGGTTGGCAAAATCTTGATGATGGATCTCTGTCGACAAATTAGCACATGTTACGTTTACCATGGTCTGCGTAAAGTCGTACCATTTCGTCCTCGAATCCAACTTCCAGAATGCGATCCGCTTCATCGATAATCAACGAACGCAGGTTCTTGAAGACAAAACCCTGGGTATTATGGAGATGGTCTAGGAGTCTTCCAGGTGTAGCGATAATCAGGTTCAATCCCTTGCGCAGCTTTTCCGCTTCAGCGCTCCTGTTCGCACCGCCAATCAGAATACCAAAGGTCTGGCTGTGGTTCGCCATGAGCTCGCGTGCTACGCCAAAGATCTGAAGTGCCAGTTCTCGCGTTGGGCTCACGACAATCACACCAGTACCATTGCGAGGCTTAAATCGCAACTGCGAAAGCATCTCGATGGCTGGAATGAGAAAGGCAAGCGTCTTTCCACTGCCCGTCTTGGCAGCACCGAGCACATCTCTGCCCGACAGCAGTGGTGGAATTGTTTTTTGTTGGATCTCCGTCATCTTCTCGAAGCCCATTTCCTTGATTGCACTCATGGTACGCTCAGAGAGATTGAGCTCTTCGAAACGCACCGGGTTTGGTGTCGGCATCGTGGTACCAGAGGGCAGATCGAGGGCGTTGCTGCCAGTGCCAGAGGGCAAATCTGCAAGCTGGCTGTCGTCATTATCATCCGCCTCATCACCATTCTCAGCCTCTTTTGGGGCAATCGCCTCCGCAGTGTCCTCGTTGGATTCGGGTTGGTTTTCGACGTCTTCTTCATCGCTTTCTTCCTGTGCGGAAGCATCTGCAGCAGCCGGCTCTTCCACAGCAGCTTCGACTTCCTCGGCCTTGCGTGCCTTCTTGCGCGCCTTCTCTACGCCATTATGCCCCGGTGCCGCTGCTGCTTCTGCGCTCTTCTTGCTCTTGTGAGACCGCTTCCTCTTGTTACTCGACTCGACCGCGGCAGGCGACATTGTGAAGATCGTCAATTCGTGCGTGGTCCGAAATGTGGTACAGGGACAGAAAAAAAGTTCGACTTGGAGCGCAAGGCCAAAAGTTCGCGGAATCGAAAAAGTTACTGCGCTAGAGAACCCTGGTAGGCGCACGGACCATATCCGACACGCGAGCGGATTTCACGTCTGGCTCAGCATGAACAGCAAATCAGTCATTCATAGGCAATTGTTTCCAGCACGGCACTCATCCATGGCTTCGCATAGAATCACTATGATACAAACGAGATTGCAGTTCTGAGAAATCGGTAAGACCCCATTATGGACCGACAGAAGAGCCGCCTTGAGTATTACAGTGTATTTGGAACTCATGTGTGAAGGAATGAAAGATTGCATATCACAAGAACTTACACAAGGGCCAGGTGTACCCAAACTGCTCCAACATCTACACGCTTGAGCTACCGAGAAAATCTTTTTTTGCACCCAATGACACTTTATCCGACTTCAACTAACGCATTCGGCCGTCCAGTCCCTGAAGATCGCGCTCGAGGTCACTGCCATTCCAACCTCCCTGGTTAAAAGCCTCCTGTGGTCTTGGCTCCTCATATCCTGCACGATCGTAGTTATTGGGTATCGGAACCTGAGGGGCCTGGGCTGCACCGGCGCCTGCACCGGGCTGTACGCGAACCATCTGGCGGAAACGGCTGACCTCATCCAAGATCATCTTCTTCATCTCTGGAATCTCCTCGACAACTTCAAACTGGAAGTCAAAGGTCGTTGGGCATGAAGGTTCGTCAGATGCGTCATGCCAGATTTGCAGGTACCTGTGCTCCAGGGCCTCCTCAACTGAAATACGGCTAGATGGGTCGAAAGCAAGCATACGGTCTAGCAGGTCAAGCGAATCGGGGTTTGCGTTCTTGAAGAGAGACTGGAATGACATCTTCTGCATGTATGGCAGATTCCGGACATAGTCCTGTGCACGCGGAGAGCCTATTCGCGACAGGGTTTCTTCGTTTGGTGTTCCGAGGTAGTGCAAAATCTGATTGAGCTGGTCGACGTAGTCTCGGCCCTTGAAGAAGGGCTTACCGCCCAGCAGCTCAGCAAGAATGCACCCTACAGACCACACATCAACTAGCCAGAATTAGCTTACTTTCAGAGTGTGGGGTAGTTGTGTGGGGCGTGCATGCAAAGACTTACTGGCTTTTGTGTAGCTCTGGAAGCTCAACATGATTTCAGGGGCTCTGTACCATCGGGTAGCCACATACTCGGTCATGTAGCCTGCGTTCTCTTCAGGGTCCATGGAGAATCCTCTTGCCAATCCAAAATCGCAAATCTTGAGTTCACAGTCGGCATTGACAAGCAGATTGCCGGGCTTAAGGTCGCGGTGCAGGACATTGGCCGAGTGGATGTACTTGAGACCGCACAGGATTTGGTAGATGAAGGATTGGAAGTGAGCGTCAGTCAGGGGCTGGCCAGATCGGATGATGGCTGCCAGGTCGCATTCCATGAGCTCTGCACCAATATCAGCACCGTCTTGTAGGGGAGAAGTAAGAGTAGGCCGTACCCTCGTAGAGGTAGCACTCGTTGAAGTTATCGGGACGAGGAATATCCATATCGTAGAGACATGTTATCTGTGCGACAAGGCTTAGTATCGTATCGAGAGGATATGGGGGCGAGGCGCGTGTGCTGAAGTAGGGGGTTGTCTTACGTTGCGATGTCCTGCAAGACGTTAGCATTGTCAGCTGAGACGGATGTAGTCGCCGTACCTCTGAAGTGTTGGAGCAGCTTGATCTCGCGCAGGGCACGCTTAGCAAGGATCTTCTTGCTGAAGACGTTGGTGACCTTCTTGATGGCTACGCCCTCGCCCGTCTGGTTGTTGGTAGCCGCACTACAGGAGACAATTAGCATGGAGCGAGCAGGGCGGCGTCGCTGTCGTCGCACCATACGATGCCGTAAGCACCTTGTCCGAGTTCTTTTGTTACATTGTAGCGCTCATCGACAATGAACTCTTGGTTGAACACCTGGAAGCCGTAAGCACGCATCCCGAGGAGTGGCATGGCGGAGACATGTGCGTACCTTGAACACTTTGCGGTTGGCAAGGTCGCCCATGATGGCGGTAGGAGGTGAGTCTGGAGGATAGGAAAGGAGATGGCACGCTCGAGGTGGTTGCAGAGGTTGGAACACAAAGTAGGCAGAATGACAGGCGGCAGGCAGAAGATATGGCCCAAGGCTAGGCGCGCGGCCAATGTGATGACAGGAGTGCTGCTGCTGCTGCGAACAAAGCGGGGCGGCGGCTGTGGCGAGCGTGTAGGCGGTGGGACGCTGAAAGAGGGTACAGGCCCTTTCACGGGGAAAGCTGAAGTATGCGGAAGGCGATTGAGGATGCGGCAGGGCGGAAAAGCGGTCGTGCTGTGCCCCCCTCCCACCCCCCTTCGCCTTCTCCGTAATGGCATGGTGGGGTTGGTCTCCGGTCGCAGCGCTGACGAGGGGTTCAGCCTGCCTGCAACAGGCAAGGCGCAGCCCATATGGCCATGCTGCTCAGACCGCTGCATCCGCACCGCCCTACACTAGGACTCTATGTCATCAGCACAGTGGGCCGCTACATCCAGCTCCCGCTGCCGTTCTTGCTGTGGCTGCACATAAACCCACTTGGGCCCGGCCCTGGCCAAGGTGCGGGAGCGACGTGGGCGGCGTTGGTACGTAAGCGCGTGGGTCCTGCGCATTCTGGGTATGGCATTACTGTATCAAGAAAAAGAAAGACAACAACAACAACAACAACAGCAACAGAGGGTATAATGTAGATACAGCACCAATTCACCGCCACCGTCTGGCCTTGTCCGCCACGTCCAAACATGCTCGCTCCACCCACGTGCGTATCCCACCTTCTCATGCCCAAATCATGCAGGTATCAAGCATGCCCCATAGCCCCCAACGCCGTTTCCCTAGCAGGATCCGCATTGCGTGCCGCTAATTGGAGAAACGCACAGCCAAGTGTGCCAAACAAACAAAACTTGTGTCGTGATATATAGATGGGTGTTTTTTGTCGCCAATTACTCAGCTTTTGCAGCTCATGATTCGTAAGAAAACCGCCGCCGGGCTGCGTCTGTTGAGCCTTCCAACGGCGAGATGGGTGCCTCGTCGGTGTCGGTGCGTCTGCCATCGCGAGGGCGGTATGGCGGCGGATGCAGAGATGGTTTCGGGGTCTCCAAGAGAGCACCATTGCGTGGTGTTCGCGGGGTAGTGGGCGACACGTTCCCGGGTGGGAGTTGGCTGCTCACCATGGAAACCTCAAAGGGAGACATGGGTGCAAGTCTGGTCCGAGGCTCCTGCGCCACATCTGATGCTCCACTCGGATCCACTCCGTTATATTTCCTTTCGCGTATCACCATGGACTCTTTCTCTGATAGCTGGCGCCCATCAGCTTCCTGGGGGGCCGGCATGTCACCAGCCATCTCGTAGATTTGTCTTTCTGCGCCGTCGGCTTCACTAACCATCATCAGTCCCTTCTCTCGCGCGCCCGAACCAGCTTGATGATGATCATCCGGAGCATCACTGGACAATTCGGCCATGGAAATGACTGTCGTTCCCTCTGCGCTGCTGCGTGTTGCTGACGCCGAGGGTTCTTCCCCATTCTTGGCAGCCTCTGCAATCTGGGCTTGATATTTCGCCTCAATCGCCTTCAATCTCCTCTGGGTGCGTCGGCGCCAAAACCACAACCCAACGGCGCACATGACCAAGGCAAAGAAAAAACCTCCTCCCACTGCAAGGCCAACGACGGCGGTTGGAGACATGGGCTGGTTTGAGGATGTCTTGGGGCGAGCAACCGAGTAGGCGGGTGAGACAATTGGGAGTATCTGTGGCGCCTGTCCAAACGTCCAGTCGACAGCGGATACGGTGAAACTCTGGCGCTCCCAATCCACGGTCAAATACGCCTCTTGCAAAAAGGTCCTCCCTAGTACCCAGTTGTCCGACACATTGGCGCGTCGGATGGGAAAGTATCTAGTCTTTTCTTGTAGTCCCCTATAGGGTGCAGATGCCTCGAGGTCAAATGCGGCATAAGGTAGGGTAATTTGCACAGTCGCACTGCTGCTAAACTGTTGCCCAAGGGTGAAGCTCACGCTGGGGTTTTGCGATAAGAGGGCTTGGTGAAGAGCATCATCCACGAGGTAGAGATCCGTGGCCTCGTCGTAGCGTAATTCAAACGCTTCTTCAAACGCCTCACAAATCTCAACGGGGAGGTAGAGCTCTGCGATGGTCGAATCAATGAACAGGGTAACATTGTTGCCCCTCAAGAGATTAATGTCTTTCTGGTTTGCCGTACTGGCACTCAAGCCAATCAGACCCACGACCAGGTCGCGCTCGTTGTCTGGTGCAAAGACGAAGGTGAGGTCATTGGGGATAAAGCGAGAAGCATCGTAGCCGCCAAGGGTAAGGCTTCCCAGAATGGTTTGATCGCCTGCAGGTACGTGTCAGTGATGGTCGATTGGCGAGCAGGGGTGGGCTTACGGTACTGGGCGCCGGCTGTGTAACCAAATGACAGACTTGGGATGGTTTTTTGCTGGAAGAGATGCATGACGTAACTTGGAACCGGATCTTCAAAGGAGGAAAAGTTTGTTGGTTTCGCATGGACGCCAATGTGGCCGAGCCAGAAGTTTGGAGTGACCAGGGTGCCGATTGTGGTATTGGCGACGGACGGGCCTGCGTCGCTTGTCATTCCCAATCCGACCGAGTCAAAGCCATAGAGGCCATTGCCTATGATGCCTAGGTTTTTTTCAATCCATAGTTGGTAGTATCCCTTCTCCTGCCAGGTCTTGGAAATAGTGGTGTTGTACAAGCTGCCACGGCGTTCCTGGCAAGCGGTATTCAGGACGTTGAATTCGGTAGTATTGCCCGTGGTAGGATCGGTAACGTTGACGATGCAGGCGAGGGAATTGATGGCCCAGATCTGCTGGCTGGCGGTGGAAACCAGGACTCGCACGGGCTGGCCAGGGTCGCCTATGCGCGCGAAAAACGTATTCCATGCGCCGTCAATTCCCAACCAGTCCTGCGAAGGCGGGACCGAGAGGGGCGCTGGGACGGAGGCGACACCGGGGAGTAGTTCGTAGTCGGGGGTTTGGGTGATATTCTGCTGTTGATAGCCGGCGGCGAGACAGGGCAGCAGCAGCGTGGCGGCGAGGACAAGGCATATTGTCGAGATGAAGCCGCAACGGCCCGGCGAAGCAACCATGATCCGTGGCTAGGAAGTGTACTGCTAGGCGGCTTGTCCAAGGAAGCTGCAAAGGCCACTCAACCACGATGATTTGCAGGGCACAGCATCACTGAGCGACATTGCTTGTGCCCAGTGGCGCCACGGAGGAACGGGAGAGGAAGAAGAAGAAGTAGAGGCAGAGGCAACGGAGCGCCAGACGGGCAGAAGAGTGAGTACGGGAGTAGTTGTTGATGCAGATTGGCGGGACCCTGGGGAATGTGAGCCGAGATAGCAATGGCCAGGCTTGGAAGCACGCTCCAGTCCGCTTTGCCCCTTTGCCGCCGCCATGGCTGCTATGCATGCACAGGGCTGGGCGACAGCGGCCTTCCACCCCATTCCTCCCAGCCTGCCATGCGACGACGACCGGAGACGACGGCATTGGCTGGGACCGACAGGCCGCAGCCGGCATTTGTATGCAGCATCGTGGGTGTGGATGGGTGCCGTGGGCGGAACAGGCACAAGCCGCAAGGGCCAGCCGCCCCGTCCTCCCCCTCATTCTGCTGCACGCAATCTGGGGGGTAGTGGCGGCGGGCCTACTGCATGTACTCTGTACCTCACCTGAGTGCTCCTCCGTCTGTACTACTCTACCCGCATACGCCCACCTACGCCCGCTTGCGCCTCCGCCTACCTGTACTCTACCTGTACTCTACACATGCCGCCTTGACACTGCAGAGGGCTAGACAGCCACCCGCCGACGTTGCAGGCATCCTGCATCCCTTGATCGCCGCACCCACCCACACTCACACTCGACCCTCATTCCGAGCCACAGTCCGGTGCGCTTGCGCCCAAACCGCCATGGGATCGGCACACTCCCCGCAACATGGCAGGCATCCAAGCGCCATGCCGTGTCTTGCGACTGTCTAGAGTGTACTGGGTACTTTCAGCTCTGCACCTGCCTTGCTCTCTCCCCACCCCTGCCTCCTCATCCCCGCCACCACCTCAGGACAAGCCGACGACCATTACCATTACCATTACCATTACCATTACCACCACCATCACCATCGCCAACACCACCAATCCAATCCATCCAACATCGTGCCACCTGCGACACCCATCAAACCATCTCTGCGCCATATCTCAAGCCCCAGGTTGAGCCGCACTCCTCTGACTCGTATCCGCACACACACACCCAAGCAACCGTTCACGCTGGTCCACCAAATGGCTGGACGCCTGAATTCTGCACGCCAGCCGTACTCAAACGCCAGCCCGGCCGGACACGCCATGCCAGCAAGCGTCTGTCGCTAATTGGCCACCGGTTGCGTGCTGTGCCCGGCCAGGCTCGTCCAACTGGCTCGTTGTGAATCTGGACGGCAAAAGAACCGAAAAGCCAATATCGGCCTTCGCTCTGTCTAGCTCCCTTCTGCACCTCTCTCCTCGGAACCGTCGCTTGAATGCGCCGGCCGATAGGCCCAAAATGCCCTGCACCCGCTCACGCAGATTGTTCCTGCACCCTCGAATGCCTACCATTTTTCTGGGTCGACTTCAACGTCACGACATTCGCTGACCATAGAGTGCCTGCATGGCCACCCCTTCATCACCGACATGTCTTCATTTCTCTCGCTTATCGCCTTTTACTTGGCTTCGTTTACTGCTGGGGCTGTATTCAATCGTCGCGGTAATAACAATGTCCTTGTCCCTCGGGGCTCAGCATCACTACATGCTAACAAAGCCATCAAGCCCCATACCTCAATACCACCTCTATACCTGCCCTACCGCCGCCTACTCAAACACCGCCCGTAAGCGCCTCTCTAATCACTCCAAAGGAAACTGGGCTGTACAGCGCCGACAGCCCCGCTACAGGAATACCTGCAAATCATGACACCTTCCGACCAACCGAAGTGGTCACTGCTGATCCACAGGTTCCATCTGTCCCTTCAAATATCGCATCATCGTCTCCTGATCACCTACTAGCTGCAACTTCACAGCTACTCCCTGTATTTCACAATAGCACTGCAAGGCCCTCTACTGGCAATTCAAGCGCAGCATGTACAGTCCATATATACGGTGCAAGCCTCGACTACTGGTTCATGCCGACCTATAGTTATCCAATTGGAACAATGGAAACTTCAGTGCTGAATTTCTCAAATTCTCAGTCATTGACACTCGTACCTCCGACCGCCACCTTTGACGTAACCAGTGCACTGTCGTCCGATTTTGCATGTGCTTCCACAGAGTCATATCTTTCCGCCTTCGACTTTACCTTGACAATGTGCGAGGAATATACAGTAAGGCCCAGTGCTGCTGCGACATCCGTCATCTACCGATCAGAAGGGTATGCCCCGTTTCCGCCCAGCGGTGTCATCGCTCTAGACGATGCCTCATCATACGACTTGTACCATCCGGACTTGTTTGCATCGGCCACGGCCGTTGTAACGCTTGCACCAAATGTCACCCAGTCCGAGACATCTGCAACGCCTTTCGTCTACTTCACTGCCTATGAGGTTGAGACTGGCAACGAGACAAAAACAGTACAGCTTCCACTTGCGCAAGCCTATCCTTACAAGCTCGAAAATCTAGAGGAAAAGGATACTGCCAATGGTCCTCTGCCGGAAGGTTTCCTGGACCAAATACCATATTCAGCATGTCAGGCTGGACAGCTCCAGGCTACCATAACTGTTCTTATTGTTGTCAATCTGTACTATCTGAACAGGCCGAATCAGGGCCCTCTATTCAGTCACTTGGAGTCGTCAGTCATTGGATTCGACGAGCCACCTGTTCTCATGAATGGCCATGGCACAACTCCAGGCGTTGTTCCACTCACAGTCGCTGACTGGGATCTTCCTGGTACGGGTCCCAAACCCACGGATAATGGCTTAATGGCAAATAACCTTCCTAATTTAGCCTCCGCAGCACATGTACGTGGACCCGCATCAGTTACTGTGGGCTGGATTGGAACAAATCCCATCATAATCGGCCCTTCCTCCGAAGTTGTAGTCGGTTCACAAACACTGCAGCCAGGAGGCCCTGCCATTAGCGTCGGAGGTGGAACACCTGTTTCTCTAGCACCTTCGCCTACCGCTGTCTTTGTGGGCGATAAGACAAGTCAACTGCCTCAAATCTTTCCGTCGCCTGCACCCCCAGTGCTAACCATTGGACCATCTACACTAACACCAAACGCCGCCACCCAATTCTTCATTGCCCCAGGTCAAACTTTGACCCCAGGCGGTGTCGAAACTGTCAATGGTACAATCGTTAGTCTTGCACCCTCAGCTTCCTTCGTTGTCATTGGCGGCTCTACTCAGATTCTGCCTACGGGCTCGGCACCGTTACCAATCACAACCAGAGTGCCTCAGTTTGTAGTTGGTGGCTCGACCATAGTAGCACAACCCACCCAAGTCAGGCCTGACGCAGCCCCTACATTCGTTGTATCTGAACGGACATTGCTTCCTGGCGGAGCAGCCGTAACTTTCTCTGGAACTACACTTTCCTTGGACCCTTCTGGAAGTGTGCTGGTAGTCAATGGGGCGTTCTCGACCATGGAAGCCCAGACTGGGGCAGCCTTGTCACCACCCTCCATCACCGTTGGTGACGAGATATTCAGTGCCCTCACGAAGCCTTTAGAGCCAGGATTTGTAGTCGCTGACAAAACTCTTATGCCTGGAGGTCCAGCGATAACAGTCTCTGGCACTAGGTTATCACTAGCATCATCTGCCTCTTTCGTTGTGATAAACGACGTGACATCGACACTGATTGACCCCGCTCCTTCGCATGTCAGTGCACCCCCCCCTGACAATAGGCGATGTGACGTTCAGACCATTACCTGGGACCGCGACTAGGTATCTGATTGGATCAATACTGCTCAGTGTTGGTGGTTCCATAGTCACATCTGGAACGACCATCTCACTGGCCTCTGGAGCTACCGCGCTAGTTGTCAATGGACAGACAAGCTCCATCCTACCCCCAGTCCAACCTGTAATCACAAACCCGCCTCTGCTTACCATCGAAGCAGAAACATATACCGCAGTGCCCGGCGGTGGCACAGTATTTGTAATAGGAGGAGAAACCTTGACTCCTGGTGGAGCCATTACTGTTGATAGGACTACAATAAGCCTGGCCATTGGTGCGACGGAATTAATATATGGCAGTTCAGGCCGCAGTACCATGACGGCATTGTTTCCGGCTACGACAGGTCAAAGTCAGCAGCGGATGACCACCACTTCTGGAGTGGGCGCAAGCGCAAGGACCTCTGATGGACAGGCAATAGCGACAAGTCGAAAAGGTGCAGCGTCGAGATTGAGCAGCCGATTGTCAATCATGATAACCTTTATTGCCCCCCTGTATGCTGTTCTAGTTTGAGTCAAGCACATGGTGTGCAACCAAGGGGCTCAAACTACGTCCTCTCTGACAGCAAGAATGCCACAGAGGCCCGCAATGACTTGTTTGGGGAAACAATAGGATATGCATGCCAAAATGCGGAATAGGAACACGTAGGTGTGTTTCGTTTAGGGGCCCTGAAGGTCACTTCATTGGTCCAGCCCAGCCGCCCAGTCGGTGCGAGGGAGATTCGGCGAGAGGGATTGAGCAGGTTTGTGGGAACTCTGCAAGTACTTAACAGCTGGAGGCCCCCAAGTTGGAACGGAAGTTGTGTGTTCGGCGGCGTGGTCGTTGGCGGACGCTTTACCAACCTGGGCGTCAATGCGTTACCGTTCCTTCTACCAACGGTCGCAAAGCCCAAGAGCGATGTACACCAATCAAATACTACAAAGCGTAAGCGCCTCGTTATCTCAGGCGTCAAGCGTTGAGAGCTCCGTCTGCGAGGTCAGGCGACAGACAGCATAAATGCGGCTGCCTTTCACAACTACATAGCCGGTGGCTGTGCAGTCTGTCAACCCGAAACAACCACAACGTCACAGATCGGACATGACCGGCCGGATCCGGACTACTTACTGAAAAGCCTAGCCTAGGACGGCTTGAAACATTGTCTTAGTCTTGGCAGGCACCCAACTGTAATCAGCCCCGCTCGAATGCCGTTTCCTTTCAGAGCGCTGGGAGTGGACACTAGATGAATCGCCCCCCCACTCTGTGCCGTTGGCACATTCGCAAGGCGGATTCTAGAAGAAAAGGCCGAACGTCCTGGAACGAACGCTATTTCGCGTAAATCTGCGAGTGGAACCAAGAAGGAGAAGCAAGGACAAATGCCTGCTTGGCTCGAGGGCCTACTGCTGGCTCATGGAGAGCCTCAATGTCTGCATATCAAGGGTCATGGTTCATGCAATTAGGTAAACATACCAGCTCTAAGAACATCTGTCAGCTGTGCGGAGGAGCATCGACTGAAACTGTTTTTTCCGGCGGTCCCGTTGTTTCGCCAAACGCCGAGGGTTGATGTGGGCTCATGCGCTATCCAACGCTTCCCGCCATACTACACTCAGCTTTTCATGCAGGCGGCTCCCAGGCATACGATTCAGAGTGAAATGACCCATCACCCATTATTATGGGGCCTGGGACCAAACAATGCTTTTTTCCACCTGCTGCAGCAACTAAGCGAGGCTGTCCTTCCTGTTTGTGGCTATAGTGCGACGCGACATAGATTGACAGATGCTTGGCATCTATCCACAGACCCGGGTTCTGTGGTTTCATGGCGTTTGCTCTGTCGGCTAGTAGCCCTAATCACGCAAGGCTTGTGAATGCGCCGTGTTGGTGCCTCAAGTATAAGAAGTGCTCATGATATCTCCCAGCCAAAGGACATCGAGCTTGAAGCTGACACTCACTTCCATACACTCCTTCCCATCCATCATCTTTCGATTCGTTCGTCTGCCTTTCGTTCTTTGACATTCTTTCTTTTGAACATCTCCTCGACCTTTTCCAACCCAACCATCACCATGTTCGCCAAGTCCGCCGTCATCCTGGCTATTGCCAACCTCGCTGCCTCGCACGCTACCTTCCAGAGCTTCGTCATTAACAACAAGGACATGGGTTATGGCTTTGCTGTTCAGGAGCCTTCCAACGGAAACAACCCCATCCTCGATGTCACCTCCACTGCCATGATTTGCAACGGTGGTAAACCCACCGCTGACCAGGTCGAGGTTGCTGCTGGCTCCACCATTGGCATGCAGTGGCACCACAACAAGGGCCCCAACCCCGGCGACAAGGATGATCCCATTGCTCCCTCTCACAAGGGACCCGTCATGGTCTACATCGCTGAGGCTTCCACCAACGGTGTCGGCAATGTCTGGACCAAGATCTGGGAGGATGGTTACAAGGACGGCAAGTTCGGTGTTGACAGGTTCTACGACAACAAGGGTTTGATCTCCATCCAGCTTCCCAACCTCAAGGCTGGCAAGTACTTGATCCGCCCCGAGATCATTGGTCTCCACGAGGCTTCCGCCGTCGGCAAGGCCCAGTTCTACAACGGATGCGGTCAGATCACCGTCACTGGCAGCGGAACTGCTACCCTCCCTGCCACCGGTGTCGACATGACCAAGGCTTACAAGGCCACCGACCCCGGTGTCAAGTTCGACATCTACAACGCCTTCACCTCGTACACTGTCCCCGGTCCCAAGGTCTGGAACGGTGCTTCGTCCGGAAGCGCTCCTTCCACCACTCCCTCCACTCCTTCCAACGGCTCTGCTCCTTCTGCCCCCTCGCCATCTCCCGTCGAGGCCGCTCAGCCTGCCACCCCCTCCCAGCCTGCTGGGAACACCACTCCTTCCACTGGCAACAACAGCTCTACCCTCCCCAAGACCTTCACCATGAACCAGTTCATCCAGTGGCTCCAGGCCACCGCTGGCTCTGCCTCCTCCAAGGCTCGCCGCCACGCCCGCGCTTTCAACTAAGCAGCCATCTATTTTCTTATCTTGCAAATGCTTTGACGGCATCTGCGACAAAACTTGGTGTTTGGAACGTCCATTTTGTTGGCTCTCGAGAATATCCTTGTTATTCTAGCTATGAACGTCACTCCACCCCAACTTTCTTGTTCAACACTTTGTTTTCCTGGTAGGCCGCTAGATCGGCTGTTGTAATTTTTTTTTCAAAAAATATGTACATATATATACACCTATAGTTGATGACGAATGGATAGTACCAGTTGTCTTGACTTATTTGCTTCTTCTTGTCTTGTTCCCTTTTTTGCGAATACGAATCCAGCGATGCATTGTCTTTTTTTTTAGAGCCGCAGCTCGTCTTCTCAGACTCGGACGCTCAACAGGATAAAACGTGAGGCGCACTGCTATTGCCCTACCTACCGACATGCCCAGCCTCTCACGTCATCACCGTATCTTCCGCTTGCACAAAGCACCTATTGGAGATTTCATCGCCAGATTCGACAAGCACAAGATCCGACGTAGTAGCACGATTACACACACATCGCCTCGACGACGACACATGGCGTGGTACGTGACCAGTCATATAGGCTGCTGTCACGTGCCTTGAGCAATACTACCCCAACGTTGAATTAAATATGTCTAGATTTCGAATCAATAGATCGAATAGGAGTTCCTCTTTACTCTACAATCAATTAAACAAAACCTCCTTCTCTCGCATGGATTGACCTGATTGCTGCCGACTATGTGTTGACAGAAGGTGAGTGGGATGCGCGCTATTATGCTCTCAACGGCGTCCCTTTGGCTACTACAGCAAGATCAGACTATCAGAATACGTACTAATTCCTACCGAGAAATTTGTCCCTGCGATGCCGACTCTGGGACCGAAGACAGGTCCTTGCCCATCATGTTGACATGCGTAAGATTGTCGTGTCAAGTGAGGACATGGCTGAGCTATGAATGGCAGGGGGCAGGACGCCGGTCCGTAGTGCCACGTATAGACACAGATTACTAAATACCAGTTGCGTAAGGAAAACCATCAGAAGTATGCACATGGTGCCCAGCTCTGTCCAGGCTGGTCGTTGCGAGATGGAAGTGGCCATGGTCGCTAATAAGCATTGGGAAGCTTTTAGTTCTGGGGGTTTGCCCCGGTATTTCTTGGATCTACTAACTTTGAGCTACTGGGGTATGAATATAGAGTGGATTGCTGAAGACCATGCACAGGATGATTGGAGGTGTCGCTAGCTAGTTTAACAGCAGTTTAGTTCACGCATGTTGATGCGAAGACGAGTATGGGAGGGATGGATTGTTTGGGATAATGTTACAATGTGTGATATGAAGCCGATTTGCTAGAGTTCTCACGAATGCTATGATTCAGAGAAGGACAGGGTTGAAGGTTGGTTGTACTGGGTAGTAACAGTGGGAGATTGTTTAGATAGATGGACCGGGTTGAGTGCAGTTGCTATTCTCGTTCTCATAATGCTTTCGGATATCTGACTTTCTCGTCTTTCTCAATCTACTGTGAATGGTTGTATCGTGCTGGATTCGGTCAGGAAACATGTTTGTGTAGGTGAGCCACAGAAGATAGCGGCGGCGAGACATGATTCCGAGTTTCGTAGTGGAGCGGAGACATTCCAGGTGGAGCCAGACGGCATGACCAGACCTTGCTTTGTCGATCCAAAGCATTGCCGGCTATCTATGAACCGGGAGATAAACCCAAGGAGCTGAAGATACCGCGTGTCCTCCGTGCACGTTGAGAGTGACAAATCGATACCGACAGCCTACGTGCGTCAACTATTAACTAGAGATAGCGTCGAGTGTAATCGGTCTCGTTGGTGCGTATTTCGTAACTAGGTGACCGGAGCAATTGCGGTGAAGGTAGAGTCTAGTCAGCATAGCGTGGATCCTGAAATGCCTCGCAGGTGCAGCTGAATGTGAAGGAGGCGAGCTTCCAATGTAGAGCTCAGATCCTGTGATGCCATTCTAGCAAGGAAAAGGTGAAGGCCAACGTTGCCCCATGTGCCGCGGAGAATGCTCAGCAAACATGTGGCTGTGCGAATACAATAAAAGGCTGCATGTGCCACATGGCCTGCGCCACGACAACCTGCGTGTGTGCACAAGGGGCCACAAGCTGAAGACTTCAAACTCTAAGTGACACCTCCACACTATTACAGATGCAGTAGCACGAGCTCTTGGATGTGATTGGTAGAGGGGTCGAGTGCGTCTGAAATTTAAATTGTCAAGGATGTCGGACGGCGTCGTGGCGGGCGATGTAGATTGGCGGTTTTCGGCAAGGGGGTGTGGGACATTGCAGTTCTTCGCGCCTGCGTGTCAATCTGACCGAATCCAAACGCCCATTTGGAAACGGATGTGGCGGTCTCACAATTGACAGCACACGGGAGAGATTTGTGCTTTTCATGCCCTCGTGCTAGCCTGGCCGTTCGCCCAGCCTCGCCCAGCGCAGCGATTGCGGGCAGATTGACGTATGCGTAACATTTGCACCACTCTCAGTGCGATCGTCAGCATCGCTTTCGCTTGGCAATGTCCTGTTGGCTGGGTGTGATGGAGCACGTCACGAATTACCGTTCTGCATGTGCGCCGCTTCGGTAATTCCCCTGTGCCCTTGTGGCGCATCACAGCGGTGAGTCGGTAGGGATGTGGAGAATAAAAAGACAAATGTGCAAGCACAAGCAGGCCCCTGTCGTCGCGTTGCCCCAGATGCATCCATGGCGACAGGGCGACAGGGCAAGAGACGAAAGCAGTCGTCAATTGAGGCCGAGGACGGCGCATACAGTACAGAGTGCTCTCAGGGTCCAGATGGGTGGGAGAGGGGCAGCAACGAGCAGAAGCTGAGCGGTTGGCGCTCAGGCTGGTGTCGCGCGCTAGAGGCCCGATGGCTGTAGTTGGCCGCAGGGGCCACGACGTCAGACTAGGCGCGTCTGCCAACCCTGTTTATTTGTATCCCGTGCAGGGGGAACCTCCTCTGACAGAGATACTACATAGTACATTCCTTTCTCCACCCCACATCTTGCTCTTGTGCATCTCCCTCCAACCTCGAGGGCGCGTGCCATTGTCGCATCGCAATCGCCTACAATGTCATCCACCGTGAGCCTTACCCCCATGACTCCAGTCACGACCCAGCGCGCTAACGGTGCCAAAAATAGGGTGGTGAAATTGGCAAGGCCAAAGAAGAGTCCAACAGCTCCGTGTCCAGCTTTGTGTCGACGCTGGTCCCCGCCTCCATTATCGCCTTTGCCTTTACCGCTGCTTTCTTCGTTGCCCGCAAATATTTCCGTAGGGTCTATGCGCCCCGGACGTACCTCAACCATCTGGGCAAGCAGCGCCAGACACCAGCCCCCAGCTCTGGCTTATTTGGCTGGCTCAAGGACTTCAAGGACCTCAAGGATGAATACATCCTCGACCACCAGTCCATTGACGGCTACCTCTTCGTCCGCTTCTTCAAGCTCCTTATCGTCACCAGTTTCCTCGGATGTCTAATCACGTGGCCCGTCTTGTTCCCCGTCAACGCCACTGGTGGTGCGGGCCAGACGCAGCTGGATCTTCTCTCCATGAGTAACATTGACCCCACCGGCACCAATGTCAACCGTTACTACGCTCAGGCCGGCATTTCTTTTATTTTCCTTGGTTTGATCCTGATCATTATTGGCCGCGAGTCTTTCTTTGTCGTCAATCTACGTCAAGCATACCGTCGTTCACCATGGGGGGCCAGTCGCCTGTCTTCGCGCACTATCCTCTTCACCAATGTGCCCAAGACGCTTTCACAGTCGGCCTTGTTCGAAATGTTCCCTGGCGTCAAGCACGCCTGGGTTGCCTCCAACACCAAGGAGCTGGATGAGCTGGTCGAAGACCGTGACGACACGGCCACCAAGCTGGAAAACGCCGAGGTGGAGCTACTGACCAACGCCAACCAGAACAGACTCAAGGCTGAGAAGGGCAAGAAGCACTTTGTCGCCGAGAACGTCAGTGACGGCACCAAATGGATTGACCCCAAGAAGCGACCAACCCACAAGCTCAAATTTTTGATTGGCAAGAAGGTCGACACTATCGAATACGGCCGGTCTCATCTCGCTGAGCTCATGCCCAAGATTACCGCCGAGCAGGACAAGCACTGGAACGGCGAGGGCGACCTCGTCGGAGCTGTTTTCATCGAATTCGAAACTCAGAGACTCGCACAGGATGCCTGGCAGATGATGCAATCAAGGAAGACCAGGCCCAACAAGAGCCTCAAGGCACGCCAACTCGGCGTCATGCCCCAGGAGGTCGTGTGGGGCAATCTGCGCATCAAGCCTGCCGAGCACTATGTTCGATGGGCTCTTGCTACCGCTTTCATCTCTGTCATGATCATCTTTTGGGCAATTCCTGGTATGTGCACATCATGACATGTTCGTTGCCCATCGCTAACCACATACAGTCGCCTTCGTCGGTCTTATTTCCAACATCAACTACCTCGCCGACCGCTTTACTTGGCTTGAATGGATTCTGGACATTCCCAGGGTGATTCTCGGTGTAATTACCGGTTTGTTGCCCGCGGTTCTCCTTGCTGTTCTCATGTCCCTCGTTCCCATTATTTGCCGTCTCATGGCTAAATTGGCTGGTTATGTCACCTACAGCCAGATTGAGCTCAAGACCCAGAACTGGTACTTTGCGTTCCAGGTTGTGCAGGTTTTCCTTGTCGCCACTTTGTCCGGTGCCATCACTTCGGTTATCAACGATGTGCTCAACAATCCTGGCAGCGTCCTGACGCTTCTCTCCACCAACCTGCCAAAGGCCTCCAACTTCTACATTAGCTACTTCATTCTCTTGGGTCTTTCCTCGGCTGCCGGTACCCTGCTCAACATTGGTGGTTTCGTCATCGTCGTTCTCCTTGGACGTGTCCTTCCCGGAAAGACGCCCCGCAAGATCTTCCAGAACCTCACCAAGCTCTCTGCTCCATCATGGGGCTCTGAGTTCCCAAAGTGGATCAACTTGGGAGTTATTGCCATTACCTATTCCGGTATTGCGCCTCTTATCCTCGGTTTCGCTACGATTGGATTCACTCTTGTCTACATTGCGTTCAGGTACAACTTCCTGTATGTGTACGAGACAGACCTCGACACCAAGGGCGATGCATACCAAAAGGCTCTCCGCCAGCTTATGACTGGTGTGTACCTTTCGGAAATCTGCCTCATCGGCCTCTTCGCCATCGCCACGGGCGACAACGTCCAAGCTGCCGGTCCGCTCGCGATAATGTGCCTCTGCCTGCTACTCACCCTCATCTTCCAACTCACGCTCAAGACGGCCCTCAAGCACGAAGAAGCTCGTCTTGCCTACGCTGACATCACTCCGACCCACGGCGGCATGCGCAACGAAGAAGACGGTCTCCTCACCCAAAACGGCGAAAAGACGCACGCGACCACGGCCACCCGCGGCTACGCACCCAAGCCCACGCACATGCCCGCCTTCCTCCGCAACCTTCTCAACCCAGAGAAGCACTCCCTGCACGCCCTCTCCGCCTCCCTCGACCAATTCTACCACACCCCCCAGGACCCGCTCCCCGTCGAAGTCCAGAAACGCGCCTTCTTCAACCCCTCCATTACCAGCCCGACACCCGTCATCTGGATCGTCAAGGACGACATGGGCATCAGCACCCGCGAGATTCACGACACGCAAAAGGCCGTGCCCGGTCTTGTTATCACAGACGAGCAAGCCACGTTTAACGAAAAGGGCAAAGTGTACTGGCACGGTGTGGATGATGGCCAGGCGCGCGAGGCACCCGTGTTTGACGAGCGCATCATGTACTAGAGGTACAAACGCCTTGGTAGTCATGTGTCTTCCACCGTAGGATGGATGGAGTTTTATACCCAACGAAGTTGACCTTTTTCTTCTTCTTCGCAAAAGGAACCGAATGTGTGTGTATGTGTGGGGTGTGTTTTGTTAGTTAATCCATCTTTGATCTTTTTTCTTCTTCTTCCTTTGATCTGGATGGTTTCCTTCTTTCTTTCTTTTTTGCAAAGAAACATGGTAATGTGGTGAGTTGTACAAGAAACAAACAAACACAGAGAGAGAGAGAGAGAATGTAATGTGCATTGGGTGGAACCTGCTGATGCAACGTGTGTATGGAGTGAGCTAATGTAAGACTGAGCTTTGGACCACGCAACCACACTTGCATGCATGTAAACTTGACGCTGTTCATTTTCATCAAAGCATCAAGTGTTGAGCGTGTAACGCGTGTTTGATTCATAGCAAAAAGTGTGGATATCAGACGCTCTCCTACACCAACTTGAACGCAGCACTCTTCCCCTCAAACGCCTCGATGCTACCACCAAGCTTCTTGGCATCACCGTTGTACTTGATACGATACGTCTCCGCCGGCGGTGCCGTGAGACCCGTGTCCCACGTAATCGTAACGTCGCTCGTACCCGTGAGCCCATTGACGCGCTTCCATTCGTAGACCAACTCCCAGTCCTCGTCATTCTTGACCTGCGTCCACGTGCCGTCGGCTGTCTGTTTCTCCACAGAAGCAAAAGTGCCCTCGAGACGGAGGTTGTTGCGCGGGTTGGCTCCGACAAAAGTGGCGCTGACAAGGGCGCCGCGGGCGTAGCTAGATACAACGTCTTTTGTCACTTGGCCGAACGAGCGGCCGATGCCTGCGCCGTCGTAGACGACGCCGGTGATGAGCGAGATGCTCTTGTCGCGGTGATCTGGAGGCGAAGGACCGGGTGGAGGGGCGCTCCTTGATCCATCGGCAATGTAGGGTAGGTATGTCAAGGTAGAGTTGATGAAAGCGTTAAGCGTGTGTGGGCCGTAAAGCGTCGACGCACCCTCGTAGCGCTGGATGCTGTACTCTTCCTCGGTGGCAATGTAGTGCGTGTATGTGTTTCCTGGTCCACCGAGCACGACAATGGGCGACGAGGCAATGTCTGCTGAGACAACAGCGTTGTGAACTGCTTCACGCCAGCGGCGACCAGACATGGTGGTTGCTTCACCGGGTGAGACAATAATGACAAATTGACCAACGCGAAGTAGCTGAATGTCAACAATGTTGGGCGACCAAAGGTAAGGCACGGTGGCCTGGCCAACATTCAGTAAGACGGGCTTTGGATATTGGCATTCCCTTTGCTCCTTGCTTGGTGGGGAAATGGCACTGCCGACAACGTTCCAGAAGGGATTCGAGGGCGCACCGGGATCGTTTTGGACAAAGTCAAATGCACCGGGCCCATCAGAAGTTCCAGCGGCGAATGAATTGCCCATTGCTGCCGGACATGTACGGACTGTAGATCCATTGCTCAGCGTAAAGGTAAAGTTGGAGAAGTCGACAAAAGTGTGGAAAGAGCGAATGCTGCCCGAGATGGCTGTGAAGGAGGCCGAATCATAGATGCCCTTGGCACCTTGATACTGACGCTTGCCAATCTCATAGCAGGACTTGTGGCCACCGTCGTTGAGGCCATAGTATGGACCACGACCATGACAGTCCTGACTCTTACCTCCGCAAGTACTGTCGTTTAGTCTGCACTGTGAACCGGTTCCATCTTCACAGTAAGCACCAAGAATGTTGGGGGTCGTGTCACCGACATTGGCTTGTGAGAAGCCTGCAACAAAGCCCTGGGCAGCATTTGCTTGGTCGGCGCTTGCCTCCATGTCTTGCTCGAAGAGATATGCGGCGACGCCCTTGTTGTCTCCAGCAATGAGCGTCTGATTGCCAAGCAAGCTGGTGCCATGTGTTGGGAACCAGTTCAAGACACCGATATTCTTTCCATCGCTGGCTCGCGTAAACTTGAGCAATGTCATGGTCTTGTCTACATCGTCGGTGTAACGGTCGCGCTCAGCCTTGGGGTTGGCAAGATAAGCAAAGAGGCTGCGGTTGATGTTCGCATTAGCAATTTTGGCGCTGCCAGCACTGACGGTTCCCAGCGCCAGGCCTTGGTGTGCTCTTTGGATCGACAACAGCGTTCCGTCCACAATGGCCTGATAGCTTTGCTTGTCAAAGCCAAGGCTGGTAATTTGTGGGAGGAGATAGTTCAACCAAGCACCTGGGCCAGCATGGCTGTGGGTACCCGTCACGGCTACATTGTTCTTGGTGTAAACGGAGTATTCGGGACCCATCTCCTGGAGACCCTCCAAGATGCCATTGCGGATAGCAGTGTCTCCAGACTGGGTGTCTAGGACCAGGTACACAAATCTTTCGCTCGCCACGCTCGGGTTGCCGATGATGAAGGCGCGCGAGTAAATGCGCTGGCGCAGTCCCGTCCCTTTTTGCGATGAATTGGCATAGCCCATCAAGTTGAGCTCGACAACAGGGCTATCAAGCGGTTAGCGATGGGGAGCTTGGCTAGTGGCAGTCATATCGTACCCAGTGATGTCTGCTTTGCCAACGCCGATGAGGTACGAAGACGCGTCTTGGGCGACGGGACCGTCATCCTGCTTCTCGCTGAAGAACGAGTCCTGCTGAGCGCCAGTGTAGGTTTGGTCTAGGCGTGCATGCCAAAAGTCAACCGAGGGGAATCCCAAGTTGATGACGAGTTGACCAATAATCAAAGAGGCAAGTAGGGCGGCGCCTAAAGCGACGGCAATGTGCGAGCGGGCCATTGTCGCAGCAAGATGGGCGTGCGGAGGTGTGCGGAAGGGGAGGAAGAGAGCGAGACACTCAAGAGGGAGGTAACAGGTACTTGTATGCTATGGGGGCTGCATGGAGAAGGAGCCGTGGTGGCAGGTACGTATGTATCGCAGGATTACACGCCCTGGTTGTGGTTGGAGGGAGTGGCATTGGATGCATAACGCTGCGGGGATGCTGGCGCCGTGGTTGGTGGGGATGATGCGTGAACAGGGCCCGGTAGCTTAGTTTTATCGGATCAAGCTTTCGTTGGCTTCGCGACCTTGGGCACAGCCAATACACCATCATCCCGCGCCCCTGCACATCGCTTGCAACGATGCCACTCATCCAAGCCTCCTATGATGACCTCCCTTGTACGTAAATTACCGTCGCCAGGAACAGCTGCACGTCCGATGCGATGCGCTGCGCTGCGTGCTGGGGGGACTGCGCGCGTGATAACGGAGGCAAGGTGCATGCTAACTCGTTCCAGACGTTGATGCGCAGCTGGATGCAAATAGCATTGCTGCTGCCAAAGCTGCCATTGACGCCGACATTCGCAGCGCTGGTGTAGACACTTCAGAAATGCATCCCGCCCTCATACCAGCCGCCGCCGTGTACACACCAACCTTTTCCGACTTCATCTCGCGCGAGCATGCGCGCCTCGACGACGACCCCACCTCCAAGCTCTCTGGCATAGACCTGAAGCGCTATGAAGATCTCGACGCGCCTGAGAACACGAACCCCACGACTGACGAGGACCGTCCCGAGCTGCTCGAGCGATGGAGCAAGGCCCTGAGGCAGGCATACACCAGCTCCGAGTACGTCCAGGGCAGACTGACCCAGCTCAGCTTGCTGGAGAAGTTTGGCAAGAACGCGTGGTTGGTAGGCAACTCGCAGCTTGAGGACATCCTGAAGAGCATCGAGGCTGAGCTGGCCAGTCTGAAGAAGCAACAAGAGGAGACAGACATGGCTAGGAGGGCACAGCAGGACAGCGTGAGCGGCGAGATTAAGACGCTGGAAGAGACATGGAAGAAGGGCCTGGGGAGGCTGCTTGAGACCGAGGTTGCGGCAGAGGGACTCAAGCAGCAGATTATGGACAAGAGGAAGGCCGGTGCCGTTTGAAATGCCCGTGTTGTACCTTTTGGCTTGGTAACTTCCGTGTTATGATACCCGATTGCAATGAATACATCATCTTTGCCATGTTAATGTTAGCGTTTGTGATGCTTGGCCATATTTTGATGTGTTAAATTCTTCGTGGGGAGATGCTTGCAGCAAGAGCGTTTACAGACGGCCGGCTTGTCTTTAGCTCCTCGTACAGGAAAAGCAGATCGAAGTTCATGTGCAGATTCGTCCCAGCAGGGTACGCTGATGTCAATGGCCCGACATGAGCCTTGATCTGGACACGATATTCTCCTCTTATCCGTCTCCAAGTATAGAAATCACCACCAAGCGATAAAAATGCGAATGCACCACCCCATCCTTAGTACCTCGACTTCTCACTCCAACTAGCGTCCCAGCCAGACTGACTCGACTAAACCCACCTCAATACCGGAACAACCAGTCCCCCGAGCCTCGGCTCGACCCCAGCTTTCCACCCCAACCAACATCCGACGCGACGATCGCTTTAGCCGCGGTGCCGCCATAGACCTGCATATCCCTCTCCCTCCCCTGTGCTTCTTACACAACCATTAAACACCTTGCCTAAACTTGTCCTCTGCAATCTCAAAACCCTTGGGGAAAAAAGGAAAAAAAAACATCGAGAAAGGAAAAAAAATGGAAAACACCACCCTCTTCGACGTCAGCGTACGTAGTGCACACCCTCAACGTCCCATGTTATAGCAACACGTGCATAGACATGCTAACTGAAATGAACAGGGCAAGGTCGTCCTCGTAACCGGCGGCGCCAAAGGCATCGGCCGCATGATCAGCGAGGGCTTCGTCCGCAACGGCGCCACCGTCTTCGTCTCCTCGCGCGACGCCAAAGCATGCGAGGCGGCGTGCAAGGAGATGAATGCGCTGGGAAAGGGCAAGGCGGATTTCATAGCCGCGGATTTGTACAAGGAGGACGCAGCGGCCTATATTGCCAAAGAGTTGAGCGCGCGAACCAAGAGTACGTTGTTTATTTTATTTGATCTTTTCCAAAAAAAAAAAAGAAAAAAAATCCCTACTTTCGGGAGGAAGTAGTCCATGGCAACAAGGAGCTGACACAACACCCTGGCGCAAACCAGAACTCGACGTGCTCGTCAATAACAGCGGCAGCAACTGGGGCGACGCCTACGACACGTATCCCGCCGCCGCCTGGGACCGCGTGCTCAGCCTGAACCTCAAGCGCGTCTTCCAGCTCACACAAGCCGTCACCCCCTTGCTGGAGGCAGCCGCTGCGCCAGCCTCGCCCGCGCGCATCATCAACATTGGCAGCGTAGACGGCCTGCGCGTGCCCGCGCTCGAGACGTTTGCCTACTCGGCCTCCAAGGCCGGACTGCACCATATGAGTCGTGTGCTGGCGAGCCATCTGGGCAAGCGGGGCATCACGAGCAATACGATTGCCTGCGGCCCGTTTCAGAGCAAGATGATGAAGGCGACGCTGGAGAAGTACCAGGATGTCATTACCGGCGGGATTCCGCTGGGGAGGATTGGCACGCCCGAGGACGTGGCGGGGACGTGTATTTGGTTGGCGAGTCGGGCGGGGTCGTATGTTAACGGGGCGACGATTGCCTTGGATGGGGGCAGTGTTGTCGGTGCCAAGCTGTAGGGTCAAGTGTAACAAAAAGCATACTTGGTATTACATGGAAACAAAAAAATGGACAAGGAATTCAACACTCGGCAATCCATGCGTGGACAGAGTAACAATAACGGATGGGATTTTTTTTTTCGAACTGAAACGTGTAGACATACGGAATCTAGTATACTCTAGAACGCAGACCGCCCCCTGATGCCATGCTTGCAACACAGGAAAACGAAGCCAACGATGCAAAGATGAATGCTGTTGAATCTAGTTTTTCAAAAAAGAAAAACTTGCCTTGAAAACCCCCTAATTTCCTGAAAAGAAGAAGAAGAGGAAGAATGAGAAGAAGAAGCGACAAAGGATAAAGGGGGAGGAAAGGAAGAAAATGAAACAAATCAAAGAAGAGAAGAAAGAAAAGAACAAGATAATAATGCTGTGGTATCATCCAGGTGCAAAAAAAGAAAAAAATGCGCACAATAAACGCCGCCGCCCCCAAACTGCCATGGTGAAAGGAATTTCAGAGAGAGGAAAAAAAAGATTGCAGACTTGCAGTACCCTCAGGGACAAGTCAAACTCCTCAACCTCTTACTCTCGCCCAGCGCCAATGCATCAGCCCTCAGATTCTTGGGCACCTTGGCCTTTGCCCAGCACTGCATGGCGACCCTCCTCATAAGCTCCAGCTCCTCATCACGGAGCCTAAGCTGTCTCTTTGCAAGCTTGCTCTTGCGGAGTTTGACACCCTTCTCGGGTGCTGCTTGGCCAGAGGCAGCAAACAGGACGCTTGGATGCGTCATTCCGCGCCCAGAGGCCAGGCGGTGGCTGGCCGTGGTAGGGGATGAGACGAGGGATTCGAGGTTTATGCATTCGGCGATGAGGGCCTGAATGCCTGCCGAGAGCTGGGTGGCGCGGGAGAGGATGTAGCTCCAGATGTCCGAGCCTTCCCAGAAGGGGTCGTTGATGACTGCGTGTTGGAGGGCGGGCAGGATGTGTGGGAGCGGGGGCAGCGTTCTGTCCTGCGAGTCCTGCGGGAGGGCTTCTTCCTGGGTGGGTGTGGCGACGGTGGCGGTGCTGAGAAGGCTGGCGGCAATGGTCAGGCGGATGTGGCTGTCGGTGCCCAAGGTCTCGGTGACGACGCAGGCTGGGCAGCCGCGAGTGTGGCACCAGTCGGCCTCCTCGGTGATGAAGCATTGCAGGCCGATAAAGGCACTGCGGGATTCGCCTGAAAAGGCGAGTTCAAGGTCGGAGGCGCGCTGGGTGCATAGGGCGGCAGAGGCTAGGGCCGAGGCGCGCGAGAACAAGGTGACAATGGGCATGACCAGGGCGTGGAGCATGTCGCGGTGGAGCAGCCAGGTCTGCTTGGCCTGGGGTGAGCATGTCGAGTGGGAGGCGCAAAAACTACTGGATCCATTAGCCTGTGTGCTTGCAGATGTGATGCTAATGTCAGGTGGGCGGATGGGTAGGCGGATAGGTAGGTGGATGGTTGGGTAGCATGCCAGCTGCAGTGCGATAGGCGGGTGCGATAAGCTCCCGGACGCGGACAAGAGAACAACAGAACAGGACATACTCGGCCTGGCCCGCCAAACACCTCCTCAGCGCACAAAACGCCTTTGACGAGTCGAGGGCGTCGACGTCGTCCTGGGCAATGGCAAACGGACTCTCCGTGTATATGGCGTGACAGTTATCCATGGTGGTGGCAGCGGTGGGGGTTGTAGTGGTAGTGGTAGTAGTAGTATGTCTCCTGGGGCTCGCCTTGCATCGGTATCCGAGTAACGAGGGACGTGGGTGCAGGCTCCGGGGCTATTATACGCCGTCTCTGCCTGTCTCTTGCGCTGCTTGCTATCGCCCTCTCCGCACGTGAACAGGCCAGGGGGACAAGGGGGAAGGGCGGATATGTGGCAAAAGCAAGGCTCCAGGGTTGTAGAAAGCAAAGGGGAGAGCAAAGGTCAAGAGGAGAGACGGGATGGAAGATTCGAGGACGGGGGTTTCTGGCAAGCTTGTAACAAGGGATGCCGTTCCCTATTATTTCACCCAAATGACGCGAACGAGCCTCCTCGAGCCGACGTGCTAGGGGCGCCTGCGAGTGGGGACATGCGGTCGATCTGGACTTGGATCCGCACACGCCCCCTTTCCCCGTCTATGTATGTACAATAGTACATACTTGCACGCACACGCTTGCATACCACAACGCATCGCCCGTCTGCATCTCGCAACACTCTATTCAGCCACGGCCTGCCCTAGCGAGCCCGCCCTCTTGCCGTCACCACGGCGAGGAGACTTGCACTTGGCCGGGAGCCTGTGTTGCACACAGACTCTATTGTTCGCTATTAATATGGTTATTTTTGTCCGCCGACAAGGGCCCGCCAGCAAAGCCTCGCTCAGGGGGGCCAATCCAGCTAGTCGACTCGCTTGCTGCCCTCAATCATCGTGGCATATCACCAGATCCGCTTTCCTGCTATCGGGCGCGGGGGACAGAGGGCAGAGGGGAAAGGCAAGGCATGGGTCGACATGGCATCTGTCGTCGTGCAGCTCTTCACCGCCCATGAACCCCCGCCCGAGCTTGACAGCAGTCAGCCCATGCAGAACCGCCCACTCTCTTCACACGGAACTCATGCCCAGCTAACCGGTGCCTTGTCCCTCCACCGAGACCAGCAAAACAAAACCTCGGCCACTGACCAGGCTCACACGTCTACCGTTGGCTCCGTCACAAAACATGTTTCGATAGATACAGCTGTCACCAAGCCTGGCCAATGTCCTGCATCCTCGACTTGTGCCAACATGTGCCAGCTGAGCAACCAACACCGCCAACACTATCGAAAGAGAAAGAGAAAGAAAGAAGAAGAAAAAAAGGCCGCACCTGCGTTATCTGCGACGTCAGCCAAGCACCTATTTCGACTATCGTCATCTCGCTCTCTTTTCTTTCCAACGGGCCGTTGGCGGAGAAGTCACTGGAAATTGCAACACTGGCGGAGATTTTTGGTTCCAGGTGTCGCGCCATGGGATCGGCGGGGCAGGCCGCGTATGCGTACGCCTGCCAATGGCGAATACCTGTGTACATGCACATGTACAGAACACACACAACCTTCTTCGAGTCAGTGCCCTCGAGTGCACATCAACACCATACATGTCTGCATTGCAAGCGTCCAGCCCATTTGCTCTGGGACCGAAAACTGCCCTCGGATCTTCTTGCGCGCACACGATTGGCTGGTTCACGCACTGGTGGGGGCTGGTGACGATGGCGTCTTACGCTACGGGCAGACGGGCACTCCCGTGATCGGCACTGCAGCTGGATTTTCTCCTCCTACTACCCTAAAGCCTTCAAGCCTGCTCTCTCTCCCTCTCGTGCTGCTTTGCATCTCTGGCCCACAGTCAAAGTGGCGCTATGCTATGCACCTTGCAGTCAGTTCACACCATCTGCGCCATCGTTTCATCATGCCCTTGCAACACCCATGCGCAAACTGTCAGCCATCGCGTCTCCTACACGTGCGTACCGCTTAGTGACACGCCGCTGCATCGGCTGCTAGCAGCTGGGAACCACTGAAACGTGTCAGTGCGCCATCAATTGAATGCCCATGGCGCAACACACGGTGCGCCGTCCGCTTGAGATCAATGCCATACATAGCACCGTGGCAAGTCTTGCGTCCAAGCATGCATGCATGCCGTGACAACCGGAGGCTGACGCTGCGCTTCGGCGTGCGAGCACTCATACAGCCGCTGATACAGCTTTCGAGGTGCCACAGCGCCACCCTTCGCTATCGTATTCCGCCCTTGACGACGCAGCTCCAGTGAGGCGTCAGAGACTGTCTCTCAAGCTAGCCCATCGACCAAACCATGGAAACCAAGTGACGACAATCATGTCCTCTTCACCTGAACCAGAAGACCGAGTATGATCCATCGGTGCTCAGTACGCGCCTCCCGATTCCTTCATCGTTTTGCATCCTTCCAAAAGGATCGGTAAAGAGGGTAGTAAGCTTCTCGGAAATCGGCCCCATCTCCTGCTTCGATACCGGTACCGGGGGGCTCAACAAGCTCGGATCCGGCTGCAGGATGGCGAAGATGCTGCTTTTCGACCTCCCAACCATCCGGCGAAGAACATCTTGCAGATTGTCGTACAATGGCCACAGTGTTTCCAGGTACCGTGCTGCGACCGGCTCATACGGCTTACACGGTTCCAGCATGTCCATGCATGACTTAGCGTATGCGAGATCTGCCTCAACCCCATCGGTCTGGCTATCCATGAGTTTGGTGGTTGCACTGAAAAGCAGGCAAATGGCGGCTGAAAAGGACCAATATATACTAGTTACACTTGTCAGCCTGTTTCACGTTTCTTCGCTTTCCTCAACAACTTGCATTATCCAGCAGCGCTTAGTCAACGTGCCATCAAAGGAAATGAGTCCTAGCATGCGCGCAATGTTTTGAGCGGCTGTTGAGCACTCTCGTCTGTACATCTTGATATTTTCCGCTGGCATATTGTTCAGTGGAGTTGCTGTCTCGTCGCCAAGCTGGGCTCCAGCCGCCGCAACAAGTAACTGACGGTATAGCAAAACTAGGGTGCCAAGATACATAATCTACCCCCACCCCCCCAAAAAAGTCAGTGCTGACACACAATCCGAGGAATGCGGCTTCTTACGTGTACCATGAAAATGGCTCGCCTCTGGTATTTGTTCAGTTCTAGCGCTTCGCTGGACAAAAGGGTAGGAATCTGCAGGTTGTAGGGTACATCCTGGCGCCACTGCTCAAGCTTACGGGTAAGTAGAGTAATGTTAGCCTCGGTGGCTAAGCTGGGTGATGCAAGCGTCCTTGCAACTTCAGCAGCAATCAAGTTGATCTTGCTGGTTTGTGTGTGAATCATGTCATCGATCGAGAGGTGATCTGGCCAGTCCACAACACACGCAATCTAGTCATGTTAGCGCCATGGGGAAAACTGCCACTCTCGCAATGCCATACCTGCACATCGTTGGCCGTCACTTCTGAAGGATAACCAAGCGTGTACGAAAGCCACGAGTCCATGAAAATCAGACTTCGAAAGATTTTCCTCCAGCCCACATCAGCTGTCTGCGGCCGGCTCTGTGGTGCGGCACATTTCCAGCGGGCAATCTGCAATCCTGCGGCTGTGGCTTGTCAGCTTGTGTGTTGAGTAGTTTAGTAGGGAGCTCGGTTACCGATAAGGTACTTTGTGCTCATGTGCTTCTCGAGGAGCGAGAAGAAAGACAAGGAGAGCAACAAACGCATGGTTCGGAAGTGGTCTTGCCGGGCTGTCCGTTCGTTGAAGTGAAGGGTGCCAGAGGCATACAGTAGGCGCAACATGTCATCAGAGAAGACTTCAATATCATAGTGCGCGCCCATGGCCGCCACAGTAAAACATTCAGCAAGCGTCATATCGTCGACCTTTGTCTGGGGCCGGTAGATTCGGTCAAGAATCTCGTCGGCCTGTTCAAATGTCCACATAAAGAGGAGCGAGCCGGTTCCTCGAATGAAGGCATACAAGGACCGACGCACTCGGTCTTCGGGCGGGAGGCGGTTTTCATCGAAATGCTGAGCGCCTACGTTGATGATTTCGCTTCGGAGAGTTAGCAGCTCACTAAAAGCCAGGGTCAGTGCGTTGTGACAGGCTTCTGCGCCAGGCCCCATGGGCGCAGCAGGCATCAGAGACAAGGGACTATCGATGGGGCTGGGGCTCGTCTGTGAATATGGGCGGGTGTTGTTGGATGCATCTGTTGTCGAGCGCCCGTTTCCTGGTCGTTGTCTGGCAGAGGAGGCGGTCGACTGCTGGGCCTTGAATTCATTGAGGTACGCCTGGTGCTTTTGCCAGCTGTCCGTCTTCTTGTACTCGTCCATCTGGGCCTCAAACTCTTGCATGGAGCGCGCAGCATTACTCTCCCACACGCGCTTCTTCTCCGCTGGGAGCTCTTGCCATCTGCGGCCCACCTCGCGGGCAATGTCGACAAAGGACAGCTGGCTGACTTCTGGGTCTGTGCGAAGCTGGTCGGCAAAGTTGACGTCTGCCGTGGTTAGCAAGAGTGCAGTATCAAGTCGACAAGGCGCAAACGTGTGCTGGTCGTACAGGCAGTTTTTGGCTTCTTGGGCGCATTGGGATCGGGCCGGGGATGGCGGCGGTACCGCCGCTTCTCGCGTGGTGGCGGGGTAGTGGTCTGTCTGGTGAAGCCGTCGGGAGGCGAGGTAGAGAGAGAGACTGGCTCTGGTGAAGTGGAGTCGGGGTCGAGTGACAGGGACTGGGGAATGCCGCGGTAGGTTGCAATCTCGCGCTGGAGCAGTCTGCGGTGGCCGAGTTTGAAGCTGAGGGCCGTCATGTCGTCCTCGGTAATGTCGAGGACGGCGCCCCAGGTGTGGAAGCCATTGTCGGCAAGGACCTGAAGATATTCGGTTAACCGCAGACGGCTGAGGACATCGGGCAGGCGTGGTGAAGTGGGACTTGAAGGGGAAGGGATCGCCATGAAGGGTGACGTCTGCAGAGGGAAGGGATGGCAAACGGGACAAATGGCATATTTGAGCGTCACGCTGACGACGTGGAAAGTGCCGCAGCAAAGACCATGGGGTGCAGACGGACAGAAGCTGAGAGAGACGGTATGGGATAGCGTGCAGCCGTGGCCTGTGATTCTAGACCCGGTAGATGAAAAGAAGGGTGTTCGAGGCCCTCACGGTCTCGACCCACCCTTTTGTCGGGCGCTAGTGGCAGCTGTAGGCAGCCCGGTCTGCGGTCTGCGGTCTGCGGTCTGCGGTCTGCGGTCTGCGGTCTGAGGTCTGAGTGCGTGCAGCCGCCGCCGCGCTGCCGTCAGATTGCTGGAGTCGGCCACGGCCGCGTGGGTTTACAAGAGAGGGGGAGGGGGACAAGTCACGACGGCCATGGCCCCAAAGGCTGCATACATACATGCGTACGCACCGCTGCCTGCTACACCACTGGGGAGCAGCACCACGCCGGCGGCACTCGAGCCGGGCCCATTCCCGTCCATAGCACGGCATGTACACGACACGGCGGACTGCCTCTGCGAAGAAGCTTTCGGCGCCAGCGGCCAGCGGCCATGGGCTTGTAGAGCTAGGCGCAGAGTAACACGATACTTGGACCATGAACAGCAGCGGGGACCATTCCAGCAGGCACGGAACGTGTTCCCTCCTCCCTGCTGCAGCCAACCACCATTCACACGCACCACACTACTGGCTGTCGTCTGCAGCACAGCGCCCGCGTGGTATTGCAGGTAGCCGGGGAATGCTGATCGAAAAGTGCTCTTGGATCGCGGTGGTGCAACAGAGGTCTAGACTACCCGTCCCTCTTCATGTCAGCGCCCCCAGCACCGCACTCTGCACTCTGCACTCGCCCGCCTCCTGTCTGCTGGCTTCACTACCCCTTCGGGACCCTATGGCATTTCTCCTTGTCGCAAATCGGCTGACTTTCTCCACGCCCTCCCTGCACTGGCGTAACGCTATCGTAGATCTGCCCAAGCTCCATTTCAATTCGCTCAGCCTCACCATCTGTCAAATCATTCCATTTCAGTACACTCCCCTGCTGACGCCCTGTGCCAGCCACGCAGTCTCGCCCGCTCCTGCTGTTGGTGATGGTGCTGTGCCCGCTATCGTTGTCGCCGTCCTCGCCCCCGTCCCTGTCCCTGTCCCCGTCGCCGTCCCCGTCTCCGGCACATGGCGGACAAAACAACTCCACGGTCATGTGGAGGAAAAACCATGTTTCACGGTGTTATTCCTGGCTTCCGGCACTAGCTCTTCCCCCCTTCCGCCAAGCATCAGTGGAAGCCACTAAGCCCTTTCGGACTAGGCTCTCTGCCCCCATCGGCTTGACGATTGCGCAACACTGCACGCCACAACCACGTCTACTACTCTAGATGAGGACAATGCCATTCTTGTCTACACACTACAATGCCCGTCTCCCAGGTACTTTTGCATCGCCTCCCTGACCTGCCCCAGATCTAGCGCCTCAATCGTGTTCCCCTTCTCGTCCATGGTCTCCGCCATGCATACGGCGTCGTAGATGGCCTCTTCAACTACATTTGTGCTTGCCTTGAAGAGCGCGTTGGTGGTCTGGTCATCTGTCATGGCCCCCTGCCCTTCCCGCGCCTTGTACGGGTCTACGCTTACTTGGCCCGCTGTCACAGTCTGCACAATTTGCACATTCACCTCATTCGCTGCGGAAAACGCCATGAAGATGTCGCCAGACGGATTCGTGCCGTACCCACCTACCCGCGCCAGCCCAACCGTTGCGCGCTAGGCTAGCGGTTGAAGCTGCGTTGGGTGGAGCGCTGGACTGTTGCTGACGACAACTCCCTCAACATCCGCACAAAAATGCTGTCGCATCTTGTCGCGATTACGCTTTTACACCTCGCCAAGACGTCTTTCGCGAGTTGTGCATTCTACGTCGGTAAGGCGCTCACACAGGATGGTAGCCTTATGCTGGGCGGAACGGGCGAAGAAGTGTCATCGCATTGGCTTCAGATCTTCCCTGCCAAGGGCCACAAGGCGAATCATACCATTGTCGTCGGCGTTCCCGAAGACGCGGTGATGCCGGGAAAGTTGATGAACATTTCACAAGCACCGCATACCTTTCGCTATCTTTCCATGGAGTACTCGGATTTTGAAGGGTTTTCACCGCCTCTCACAAACGGTGGTGTGAACGAAAAGGGCGTTGCTGTACGGGACATCTAGGCCCAGAACCGAGATGGTTTCATTGCCATGACACCAAGCCTGCAGACGGGATTGCAATACTCTGACCTGGCCCATATCGTACTGGAGAGACCAAGCCTTTTGACATATTCAACGCGTACGCACCCCAAGAAGAAGGCTACACTGCACGGGACGGCGGTGCGAGGTACATGTCGCAAGCTGCGCTTGAAGATGCGACCCGCGCAATGGCTCCTGTGACGGAGACCTCATCGAGCGTGTTCGCGACTACAGAATCTCAAACAACGAAGCCGGTTACGGCCAAGTCGTGTCTCTACGCCCAGATATGGACCCTGATCTGATACGCGTTTGGATTGCACCTACTTGTTCAGTAACAGCACCGTCCAACCCATGGTGGCTGGGTGTAAGGAGCATTCCGCCAGAGTATGGACTACATCGCTACCTGTACAAGGATGCTGCAGCAACATTTCTGGATACTGACTTCCAGTATCAAGAAGCCACTCCAGTTGCTGGATGTGTATTCCAAAAAGTACTCTACTACACGTGCTCAGATCCAGAAAGTTATCTGCCCGTTGTGCAAAACATGCTGCATGAAGTTGAGGATGCATTTTTTGCCGACATGGAATGGGTCGAGCGAGCTGCCCACACAACGGTGGAGGCCGGGCAGCGGGAGCATGCATTGGATCTTTTGACCCTTTACTCGCATACAAGGGCAGAGAAGGCACTGGCGCTTGGAAAGACCATGGCCGGTGCTCTTGATGCCCATGTGAAGCTGACGGGTCAGTTCCGCATGCCAAGTGGCGATCGAATCAACGATCCTGGGCTTGGGGCTGAGACCGTAAACTGCTTGGTAGGACGGGATCCGGTGAGTTGGGTATGAGCGCTGAGACGTTTGGTGCATACTGATATTGTTGTGCTAGGATCAATCAGCTGATAAGCAGAAACCTTTGAAGAGATTTCGACGACCAAAATGACAGGGACAAATAGCCCGGAGCTACCGATGTAGACAATGTCCCATAAGTACCTGAGATAATTAAGATGACGATCTAGTACAAACAAAGTTGAGCAGAAGGAGCAAATATATAGAGAATGTATACTGGGGATGGGAGCTGATTGCGGGTGAAGAATGTCTGTGGTAGCCACTCCATACTGTCATTGACGGGCTGATAGGACTCTAAGCCGCACGCGTATGTATCGATTATGTATAAGTAAACCAAGTGGACACCGTATCCATGCGGCTGCCGTTGTGGGCACCTGCGCAGCATGCACAGCGATTACGCGAGCCTCGATTTACCCGGCCATCACGCCACAACGTTGGCGGCAGACGATTGCAATCATCACCAATCTGCTACTCCCTCAAGGTGGCGTGGTTCGCGAAGGAGCATTATCAAACTTCTGTACTATTGGCCTTGTCTCCATGATGCAGGAGGCCCTAGCAGTTACGTGGCATGCACGAGGAATGGTTTGCACACGTTTTGTCGACCAGAAACCGAGCACAGGGTACGACCATCACGACACCAGGCATCCGTGGTAGTATCCCGACCAGACTACGGAAGCTCCGACTCTCGAGCCAAGAAACGCTCGACGGCAGTACACGAACCATTGGTTGATGCGTACCACGGGAACCAGGCTCAAAAGCCAGCCCATGGTGGCCAGCAGCAAGCCACCACTTCGCACCCTTACCCGTTGCCCACACGCTGCAGGAACCACTCGTGTGTGTGTGTGTGGATGCACGGATTGCCATACTGGCTAGCCTGGACGCTTCTATTCGCTAGTCGCCCTCCTTGAACCGCTTCACTCCTGTCTTTCGCTTGTTGGCCGCACCGAACTACTGCAAGGCCGGGACGCGGGCTACAAGGCTAAAACGAATATCGACCCTTGGATCCCTCCCAAGGCACAAACTATCGAGCGCCTGGGGGTTACGCAAGTACCAGGCAGAGGATTCATTCGCTGTCTGTGACATGACTTTTTTTCTTCTTCTTCTTCTTCTTCTTCTTCTCTTAGCTGATGGGCTTTGTGCGTTTCGAGGATTCGGATGCAACGCCCTTACCGATGATTGCGATGCGAGTCTGAAGTTGAATCATGCTAACAAGGGGGGTGCTCAGGTACGTCTCCCTCATTTCTCTTTCCTTTTTTTGGGGGGCAGGGTTGACATGACCGATGCTAATGTTTGTGAATAGTCAAGGTTTTTGCCGACGACGAGTGTACGCCGGAGGCTGGGTCGGTGGGGCTGCAGACGGCGGGCGTGTGCAGTGCGCTTGCTGATAGTATGCCGTTTAAGGGTATCCATGGTATGTGCTAGGTGGGCTAAGAGAAAGGGGGAAAGGGATGCTGTGACGAAGATTTGCATGGGGATATGGAAAGAAGAAGAGTGGCGCAGTGATGATTATGAAGGTATAGAATCACGTGTAGTCACGCTCATTGGTTTGTAAATAGTTGGGATAGAGGAAATGTTGATTTGAGATATTTTTCCTTACTCAGTTCTTTTTTCTTCTTCAATCGTGATTGCTTTGGTAAGTCGGCGAAGTGGGACCTTTACGTGCTGGTATGTCCATATACTGTACACAACATTTGCTAAGCAGACTAAAAAAACGTAATTTTCAAAATGGGTATCATCGCCAAGCTATTATGGTTATTACAACTCAACTGACCCTCTATTTTGCCGGACTGGCTACTCTATCAACCGGACTCGCCGTCCGGGCTGTACCCACACCCGACGCCAGCAATTCTAATCTCGAGGCTTGGACACGATGCTTCTTCATGACATCAACCCATTCCTCGTCTGCCTCGCCCTCTTCTACACCCTCCTCTAGCTCTACACGCAAATCTTCTTCGAGCAGCGCAATCATTAGGCTAAAATCAGCACCAAGTCTGCCTAGCGAGCCAGCGCAGTAGAGGACCTGTGTGAGAAGCGAGTCTCTTGCGGAGCGATCTTGTACGTTGGGCAAATATTCGCGCAATGTATCGAAGAGCATTTCTACGAGGTGCAGAGGAAAAGTAGCAAGAGCAGAAGGGATAGGCTGAAGAGGATCAGACGAGTCGACGGGCTTGACAGCCGGGGCTGCACTGTCTTCGGACCCTGGTGCGGGGAGAGCAGAAGGAAAGATGCTTTTGTACATGGATATTATGGCGAAGCTTTGTTCGCGGAATACTTCAAGGTACTTTTTCAAGTACTTTTCTGTTTGTTGGCCAGCGGCCCAACCATTGTCGGTGGCTTTTGTGGTCTTGTTGGCGCGCTTCAAAGTTTCCTGGTCTGCAAGGTCGCGGAGAGGGGATAGGGCTTCAAGCATGGACTCGAGGCAGACTAGCCTGCACACAAGGAAAAGCGCGCCCAAAGTGCCCTCACCACTACCACCAATGGCAGCCTGTTTGGTGGACCATGATTCATCTAGCTCAGGAGCAACACGTCGGAGCCAGCCAATTGTTCGCATTGCACCTGCCAACTTGATTCCCTGGGCCTGAAGAGCTGTGATGAGGTTGGTGGTCATGATCTTCATCTCTTGCTCAGCCTGAGCTGTGAGCGAGGAGACCAGAGGCGAGTTGGGGTAGAGAGTATGCAGGCGCTTGACGTGCGCATGGAGATCGAGGGCCGAGGCGTAGTTTGCATTTGCGGTGGCCGTGGACGAGGTCGCTTGTGCGGCGGCTGTCGATGATGTTATGGCAGACGAGAGGAGGGTGGGCAGGTCGAGGACGTCGGAGACGCGGTCAATGTTGCGCGACAGCAGCATGGCTTTTCTCCGCCTGTCGAGTATGGAGTTATCGGCGCCTCTACTGTGTTTGTCGGAGAAGCGCTGTGCTGCTGCCTCGAGCCCGGGCAGCTCGGCGTGGACCGTTGCTGCATCGTGTCCAATGTGCGGGAGAGTGGTGCGTAGATGTAGCAGATGGTCGACCGAGGCGATGATTGGCTTGTGAGATTTTTTGGAGAGGGCCTGAATGGAGCGTAGTATGGATTGTGAGTTTTGGGCTAGCGATTGTTGCTCCGACGAGCTGAGGGCCGGTAACGGGAGGGTGGTTAGGCGGGAGAGGTAGGCATTTATGGCGGCGTCGTCGGGGACGGGGCGAGCGTCGAGGTAGGGAACGAGGAGGTCATAGAGGGCGTCAGTCATGGTGTATATGGGCGGTCATGTGTGTATGTGGGAATGTAGTGTAGTATGTAGGTATGTATATGTACGGTATAGAGTAGACGTGGACCCCTGCAAGCATCGACGCTTCACATGCGAGAAAGGCCCCGCTCAAGAAAGTATCCCAGCACCTTCATCCATCTCGCCCTGTCCAGCGCCGCCAGCTTCTTCGCACCCCGGGGCAGCGCACTCCCAGCCGCACACACCGGCCCCCGCCCATCGACTCCCCAAATGCAAAGCGCCCAGCATGTCGTCTTCTGCGTCGAGGACACGGTCGGGCTCATCGACGACAAGTACAGCGTCGGCATCATAGAGCGCTCCTTTGGCGACGTCGACTCTCACGAACCCCGCCCTCAGCGCGACTACCCCGACGACATCGAGTGCCATGGCGACATTCCCCAAGACCAATTCGCAAAGTTCATCAAGGACGGCATCCCCCCGCGCGGCACCGTCCTTGTCTCGTGGCAGACGCAGTACAAGACGGAGCTCATCCCAGAGGCCAGGCTGCAGCTGCTCGACCGCGCCCTCTATGTGGGCGATGTTGTAAAGCGCAAGGCTGAGGACTACATGAGCGGCACTGTCATCGGCACCCAGGCTGTCTGCACTCTGTTTCCCGCCACTCTCTTCAACGGCGGACATATTACCCAGGCCATTACCGACGACCACTCGGTGCGTAACGTGGCCGCTGACGAGCTCATCAATGTCCACGAGTTCGTTGAGGGAGCCCTCGTCGTATACGGCGACTGGGTTGGTCGCGTGGAAAATGTCTACGACGAGGTCGCTATCAAGCTCGCAAACAACTCAGTCGTCGTCGTTGAGGATCCCTCGGAGCTGACTCAAGACGACACCATCATAGACCGCCTCAGCGTCGGAGACACGTGCAAGACAAAAAAGGGGAACCTGCGGAGGGGCCGCTGGCGCTTTGGCGCATACGACCCCAGTTTGCCCCCCGTCGGCATGGTAGTCGAGACACGAGCAACCGAAATCGATGTACAATGGCTTGCAAGGAGCATCGGCTCCCGCAATCGCGCGTTCGCCGCGGAGGAGCCGCCAGTCACACTCGGCCGCGACGAGTTTGAGAGCCCCACCTTCTACAAGTACGACGCATCAGGCGGCACCGCCACAACACTTCCTCTGTCTGAGAATGGTGTCGATAAGTCATATCACGTTGCTGATGTGGCCGTGGGAGACCGTGTCCGCTTCAAGGATGTTGCGGGCGCTGCTGTAAAGTACGATGGTACCCACACTCTGCCCGACGGACATGCGCAAGGCAAGGTCACGCGCATACCCCGAACTGACTCTTTGGGCTACGACCTCAACGTCTTTCTCGTCACGCAGACACACAGCCAGGTCACTGTACAATGGCAGGATCTGTCAATAACACACGATCTTAGCTCCGCCCTACTGCCCGATCCCAACGTCGAGGATGACGACGAGGTATGGCCGGGAGAGCTCATTTTCTCAAAAGAAAACCGCAAAGACGATGGTGATGATGAAGAAGAATCGGAGACGAAGAGGCCTGCCAAAGTAGGCATCGTCCAGACCGTCAAGGGTCGGGATCGGATAGCAACTGTGCGGTGGTTCAAAAACGCTTTTGTAGAGTTCTTTGGCAATGACCTGCTCCCGCCATGCACTACAGGCGAGCTCAGTGACGCCATTGAAGATGTCAGTCTGTACGACATTTACTCGCTGCAAGCCCTTACGCGACGCCGTGGCGATTTCGTCATTCTAAATCCAGACAACGTTGAAGCTATACAGTCTACGACAAACATTACCGGCCCCAATTGGTTTGGCGAAGTCATTGATCTAGGCTTGGACGGTAAGCTGACTGTTCGTCTTGGTGCCGCGAAGCCTGTGGTTGATGTCAAGGTCCCCTATGAGTGCGTTCACCTTGCTTACAGCAGTGATATGGCCGATGATTTCGTCAACAACCTTGGAGAGCTGGACGGTGACTCCATTGAAGACTCAGACGAAGAATTTGATTCCGATGACTTCGACTCTGCCTCTTTTAACGAGATGTGGATTGAGTACGAAGGCATGGAGGGCGAGCCACCCGTCGGGGATGAGAGCGACTGGTCAACCGAAGAGGAGGATGACGACCCCGATGACGACGATAACGATGACGAGTCAATGCCAGATATAATTGACACCACAAAGGAAGATGTCGATACTACCAAGACTACCCCTGAGATCAAGCTACCCCCGACAAAAGATGAGAGGCCTGATTCACAGCCAGAGCCAGAGGCCGACGACACGCACATGGAGCACGGAAACACCGAGTCATCCACTGCAGGACCTGCATCCTTTATCATCCTAGATACGCCCCCGCCATCGTCACATCGCTACATTGGAATGGCGTCGACATCGTCGTCCGCCTTCATGCGCCGTATCACAAAAGAGCATAAGATCCTTCGCAGCTCATTACCGCCTGGAATCTACGTCCGCACCTGGGAGTCACGCCTCGATCTTTTGCGCGTGCTCATGATTGGTCCCAACGATACACCCTATGAATTTGCTCCATTCGTCATCGATTTTCACCTCGGTTCATCATACCCGCAACAAGCACCCGATGCCTATTTCCACAGCTGGACCAACGGCAACGGCGCAGTCAACCCGAATTTGTACGAAGATGGAAAGATTTGTTTGAGCCTACTGGGGACATGGCACACAGATGAGCGAAACGAGAGCTGGAGTCCTGCAAAGAGTACGCTGCTTCAAGTCCTGGTTTCGCTCATGGGTCTGGTGCTGGTAAAAGAGCCGTACTATAATGAGGCAGGATATGATGTACATCGTTCGACACCAGAGACCAAGCTCAGCAGCGCTTTGTACACGGAACGAGCCTACTTCCGCGCAAGGGCTTTCATACACCATGCACTTACTCACGACGTCGAGCCTTTCAAGCAGGAACTGGAGTATTTGTACCGAAGTCAAGAAGATGATGCACCGAAGCTACTCGAGAAAGCAATCGCTGCCGCCAAGGACACTGTCGAGCGCAGTGCCGACGGGAGCGAAGAGGGAGAGCGTGATGGTCTGCGCAAGATCAGTTTGGGTGCTCTAGTCATGCTCAAGCGCCAGATTGAGAAACTCGAGGACCTAAACAAGTCAAAGGCATGAGTGTTGGGAAGAAGAGTACAGAGCAGTAGAGCATTTATCGTGTAGCTGGGCGTCTGATGTGGTGTGAGAAAAAAAATGAATAGCATCTATGGTATACCCCCTTCCCGCGCCGCTGAATGAAGGACCTGAGTTTTAAGGAGAAGTAAAGAGTTAGAAGAAGAAAATTATACGTCATCTCTTCAACAGTTGCAGCACATTGCTAGAGGGCTGAGGCGAAGTGAAGTCAAGTGAGAGCAGGGCAGCCCTTGCTTGGAAGGTAGATCCAGCAGCTACCATTGCAACAGCTTTAGTTTCCCAGAGAGACATGTGCTTGGTATCCAGATGCCTCCTTGTCTCACTTTTCACATATATAATCATGGCTTCAAATGCGTTTTGATTCGCCATGGTATGCCTATCATCTAACCCAGCCCAAGCCCCCTATCTTCCCTGGACGCGATGCTACAAGGCTAGCGAGCAAGCTCACCCCGACTCCAACATATCAGCATAAAGATTCAACGCACTCCCAATCACATCCACAATGGCCCACGTCTCGGACCCCCTGAAAATCATCGCCCACACCCTAAGAACCCCCGCACTAAGCTGGCGCATAAAATGCGGAGAATCAGCCGGGACATCTGGTGCCAGCGCAAACTCGGTTTCATCAAGCATACTCTTCACAATCGCCACGATTTTGCTCTCGTCTTCAGTCAAGGGTGGATCTGGGTTAGGCATTGCGAGAGCTTCAAACCATTTACTCATCAGATAGGCGCATTCAAGCGTACAGAGTGAGTGCTGGATGCTCCAGATGAAATATTGGGTCTTGGCAACGAGGCGGTAGCCAATCTTGATAGGGATGGAGAGAGCTTGGGCGGAGTGCAAGACTGCTCTTGTGATTTTCGGGGATCGACGTATCGCGGGGCCTGCGCGGAAGGCGTTAGCGATTAGCACCGGATCCCGTGTTTCGAGGGCGCGGCCTGCGGTGTCGACGTACAGGCGGATGTAGGCGAGCCGGAGGAGGGCGGTCGAGTTGAATGCCACAGGCCCGTTGTGGTTCATGGGGTCGAGAGAGGATTCGGGATTTTTGCGCCAGCCGATTTGCCAGTTTCGGAGGGCGTTTTCGAGGGACGCGACGTCTTCGGTGCTGAGCTCGCCATGGCCTTCGAAGCGGCAGCGGGCTACTTGGCGGAGGAAGAAGATGTGTTGGATCAAGGCGTGGATGAGGGCGTAGTTTCCTGAGGATGAGTTGACTTCCGTGACCTCGCGGCCTTGCTTTGTGAACAGTCGCTTCAAGGCGTCTTGAAATAGCACTTCTGGGATTTCTTTCTTGCGAGCTTCTCGCCACGAGGCTTCGGTGGATGCTCTGAACTCAGCTTCGTTGCAGGGCAACGTAAGCTTGACCTCGCTTGTGAGCATAAATGGTGGGATGTTGTAGACAATGCAGTGGAGATTGGAAAAGCCATAGACAATGAACTTTGTTCGTTTGACAGACTCTCGGCGGACCCAGTCTGCCCAAGATATGTCGCTGTGGAGTGGTTCAATCTCGAGCCCGTCATCTCGGATGAGTGTTGCCAAGATACTCTGGATGGCGAGCGCTTCTCTAAGAATCTCTTTGTGCTTGGCCCAAGTAGATAAAGCCATCAGCAGGAAGAGGGCCTGGGCCGTTTGCATGAGATCCTCTCCTGGAACAGTCATGTCATCGGATGGTAGGCCGAGCGGACCAGTGGTAGAACCCTTGTGCTGAGGACTTCGCGAACACGACTCATTCTCGTAATTATTTGGCGATGTACAGCTTGAGGGCGAATGGTACTGATGCTTTACTAGGCGTGCATCGCGCCTCCTGATTCGCTCTGTCGCAATTGCCTTACTGATGTTGAACAACTGTACCCCCTTTTCGCCTTCAAATGTATACTGCGTTCCAACGGCAGCTAGTGCCAGCAGCAGCTCAACTGAATAAGTATCCACAGACATGGTTGGTATATGGAGCAATGGCATGTGTTCGTGGAAGCCGTTGATATAAGCTGCAATATATCTGCACAAGGCTAACCGAGTTGGGAGGACAAAGTCGGTAGGTATGACAGAGGAGAACTCGGTCAGCATCTTGAGAATTCTTTGCCGATCTCCATGTGATATTTCGGAAATCGGCCTGTTGCATGTGGGCGGCTCTGGTATTACAGGCTCCTCTGGTTGCAGGGATGGAAATCGTGACCCAAAGCGCGAGAGCGAAGGAGGCTCATCAGAGTGAACTTGTCGCCAACCAGTTATCGGCGCTGTTGTTCTGCTAGGATCAGATATCATTTGTTGGTCATAGCCAAGCGAGTCGGGTGAGAAGAATGGTATGGGTTGTTCAGTGTTGATCAGTGACGAAAAGTGGTACGAGTCCAGCGGCTCACTATCTAGGAACACAGCAAGACTGTCTAGCGAATTTGATATTGCTGATCCGTAGAAGCTATTGGCATGTTCCATCGGGGCGGTTGTATGTTGGTTTTCTACTGTCGTAGCAATTGTCTCAGGCTGCGAGGGCAGAGGTGTCGACATTGCGTGAGCAGCTCGGTCCACCATATTGCCATGGAGCGCCTGGTACTCGGCAGCCATTGATAGTGCGGTCAGAGAGTATCCGCTATGTAGGCCAAACGTCATGGACGCATGCGATGTCGAAGGCTGGTGCATGGACGACTGCACATCCACAACAGCTGGCGAGGGCATCATGCTGGGTATCTCTGGAACTGGATGACCAGCGTCGAGACTCGACCGAAGTCGTTTGTTGGGGCGCGTCTCTGCAGGTGTGTGGACGCTCTCAGCCGGAGATTGGACATGATTCTGCTGGTTATCATGGCCTTTGCGATGCGTGAGCCTCTCATGGCGAACAAGCAGGTCACTTTGATCCAGAATAAGCCATGCGAATCTTAAAGAGAATATCTCATACCTTCTCGTGAATGAATAGCTGCATTCTGAGCAGCTAAAGGGTTTCACGCCGCTATCTCGAAGCAAGTGAGCGAAAGCATACGATCCGAGTCAGGCGACTTACGAATGCGCTCATGTCGCTGTAAATGCTCGAGCCTAGCAAAAGCACGCTGACAGTGTGGGCACTGAAAACGCTTCTCTTTTTTGCCAGGTTGGGCTTGGCTCATTTGCGCTTCGTTAGGGGCGGCTCCCATGGAGAACCTATGGAAATTCCGGCGGTGCACACGGGATCAGTCGCGATTGGTTCAGCTGATGGCACCGAGGTATCGGAATATCCTCAAGGCACCGTATGGTATTTGGAGATTGTGGGAGAATGTATGACACGGTCGTATACGGAGTGCAGCAGGTGTGGGGAAGAGAGACGGAGCGCGGAGACCAACCAGCTGACATGCGGGGTGCAGAGGGAGCCGGCAAAGCCACCAATCAATCTCGCCACGCAGTGGCGCCGGATTGAGTTCACCTATCACGGCACCAGAGGATTGAGGGCTCGATAAAAGGCTCATATTGCGATGGTCGAGTATTTGGCTGGTGTTAATGATGATGGTGATGATGAATGTTGGTTGCAAGCAGTGTTTGCAGTTCGGATACGCACGTGGGGTTGCATCGCTACCAACCACCCAGTAGAATACAGGAAAAGACAACACATCCCACATTACCCCCACAAAGTAAAACTGCCGCTCATGCCCTGGCGCTCCTGTTGCCCAATTCCCGCGGCATCTCGCCCCTCTCTGCCATCTCATTCAGAACCTTTTCGGCCGTCTTCATTGCGTCTACGCCAGCTGGCACACCGCAGTATGTCGTTGCGTGGATAATGGCCTCGCGGATTTCGAGCTCAGAGAGTCCGTTGTTCCGGGCTCCTCGAATATGGACAGCCAGCTCAGGCGCACGATTGAGCGCCATGAGCATGCCAATGTTGATCAAACTCCTCTGCTTCTTGTCGAGACCGGGACGTGTCCATGCGTAACCCCAGCACATTTCAGTGACGAGCTCCTGTCCGGCTCTCGAAAACTCTGTCGAGCCATTTTCCAACGCACGATTGACGTACTCGTCACCCACTACGCTCCGTCTCACTTTGAGCCCCTCTTCAAATAGCTGTTTGTGTAGCCCATCGTACTTGGGGTCGGTCGACATGGTCGATGCACGGTAGGGACGGTTGTGATGACTCGGTCAGGTAGGTGTTGCAAGGTCTGCCCACTTCTGTAATGACTTTTTGAAAACAAGGGGTAGTTTTTCTCTGGAGAGTTACAATAGAGCGATGAGAAATATGTCGGCAGATTTACGACAGTTCTTCATAGAGATCAATTGCCGGCAGACTCAGGCCATTACCCCACCCAAGTTTCCCCAACTTCTCCAACTTCTCCAACCCTGTACTGTGGGACATCATGACTAGCCACAGAGGAACGATGCACCCTAATTTGTTTCTTCTACAGAACACCATATGTCATACAGACTTTGAGGCCTTCTTACGAACAACTTGCCACTCATGTCCCATTCGACTTAGCCTGCCAGTCTTCCTGCCCGCCGAGATAGCGATAGACTACACGAGAATCCAAATCTCTACAACGCGGGTCGTTGGCAGCTCCATCATACGTCTTTAATCCAATCTCACCCAGTACATTGTGAGAACCCACTCTCCTTGCCATGTCCACCGCAAGTCCAAAGTCCTTGCGCATCAGCTGTACCTTGAACCCCTGCTTCCACCCTCCCGAAGATGGTGCCTCTGGGTAGACATGAGGAACAGGACAGAATTTGTCGCAGATAGTGTTTTGAGCTGTACCTGCAGCATACACCTTGGCCAGCGTACGAGGGTCCAACCCACTACGCATGCCCATATCAAACGCTTCGGAGCAGGCTATTGCAATTATGCCAGAAAGGTAGTTGTTCGATAGCTTTGCCGCGAGACCAAGAGATGGTCCACCACAAGGTATCACTTGTCCACCCATAAGACCCAGCAAATAAGTGAGGCGCCCCATGTTCGCGTCCGACTCTCCGCAGCCTAGGAAGAAAGCGATTGTGCCTTTGATTGCGCCCACCACACCACCACTAACTGGAGCATCATAAAACGCTGCCGAAGGGAAATGATTCGTAACATGTTCTTTCACTGCCAGACTTGTTGCCGTATCAATTGTCGAGCAATCGATAAGCAGCTTGTTCGAGACATCCGTACTGCATACGCCATTGTCGGGGTCGAGATATACAGATCGTACATGCGCACCCTCGGGTACCATTGTGATAATCGTATTCTACTTATCAATCAGTGACAGTCGCACGAGTTCTAGGCTCAGCATACAGCTTGTTGTGCGATATCCTTAGCATTCTTCCCCTTCAACACTCTGTTGGGAAACTCGGCACAGACGTCGTCTACAGCTTGTTCGACAACATCATAGGCCCATATACGCGAATCTTCCGGCAGCTTTCTAGCCAGGTGGGACAGCATCGGTGCTCCCATGGCACCCAAGCCAACGAAGCCGAGCCTGCTGAGTTCGTATGGTTGCGGCATTTTATCCGCGTACGGTAGAAATCGCAGGAGGGTTAGGGGTCAAAATCAGTGGATCATAAATTTCTAAACCTTTTATCACGTCCGACAATAAAACTCGGTGTAATAAGGAGGGTTTGCTGCGAACCCAACACAGTACCTACGTCCACCTACCTAACTCGTAGTGGCTGCCTCGCAATTAACAAGGTGGGGCACAGTTCTCCAACCGTCTCTCTCAATCAGCTTCCCCAACATCATTGTACGCAAATGCTGCCGCATACACCACCGTTTGTAGAACAGATGAGATGAAGGAATGATCACCTATGCGATATTTATCCGTATTCTCGTTCACATAAGGCCGTGTACTACCCTGTTGCTTTCCACCAGACGATAACGAAAAAGCGATACTCATAATAAGAGCACAATACGCGATACGTCAGCGAGCGAATTACACTGGTTATTCAATTTCGGGGAGGATATGACGGCTAACAAAACATGTCACAGATTTCAGCATGAATCGACAGCTGTCGTTTCAGTTCATGCTCTATCATGTGGCCACTTTTCACTCCCAGAATACCAGTTCGTGGATCCCGCTACGCCTGACGGTCGTCGAATTGTTCCTTCATTAGCATTCCTGATTCAGCATGCGAATCGATATACCGGAAAGCGAACACGACTCATCTTCGATCTGGGCTTGAGAAGAGACGTGAAGCGCTATCCGCTGCCAATACAGAAACACATCGAGACTAGGCAGCCAATGAGCATTGATCCGGACGTTACCAGGAGCCTCGCAAAGGGCGGACTTACACCAAAGGATATCGACTATGTAATTTATTCACATGCAAGTACTGACTGATAGAGTTATTCTGGTAGACGATGGGTAACTTACTCGTGGCAGGTACATTGGGACCATGTTGGAGAACCTCGAGACTTTCCAGATTCAACCTTCGTCGTCGGACATGGCACAGTTACTCTGCTCAACGGCACTTCTTCCTCACTCCAAGGCGGCCATTCCTTCTTCGAAAGCGACCTCCTGCCCGAAGGTCGGACCGTGGAACTGCCCGAGCCTATCGTATATGGATTGAAGAAGCACGATTCAGGCATAATCAGTGGGGAGGTCAATCTTCATGGGCCATGGCAAAGCCAGGGCTGTCTCCTGGAAGCTCTAGATTTTTTCAACGACGGGTCCCTTCTAATCGTAAACGCACCTGGGCATCTCCCTGGACATATCAATCTTTTGGCAAGGACATCCCTGAGCCACCAGATCTACATGGGCGGGGACGCCTGCCACGATAGGAGGATACTGACCGGTGAAAAGAAGATTGGCGAATGGATCGATGCACACGGCCAAGTTTGCTGCATACACGCCAACCGGAAGCAAGCCGAGGAGACTATTGAGCGGATCCGGATCTTGCAGAAGGAAGGGATTGAGATAATCTTTGCCCACGACACTGAGTGGGAAAACAATTCAGCGAACAAGACTAGGTTCTTTGGTGTGGCGTGAGATATTTTATGCAAGTAATATTTATCACATGCACAATTTTTTATCCATTGCCAAATTTGATCCAAACACGCGAAACTCTATCGTGGCAGCAACCAGAAGTGCAATCGGGTAATCTGCGATCTTTGGCGCGCGTGCGTTGCCAACGAGCAAATCGCAAGTGTTACCGAACCCTGTCGTTCTTTTCCCCACATTTGAGAGTTGGGGACATGTGGGGCGAGCCGGTAGTTAGCTGAGCCCGCATGCCGCGGGTCCCGACTCCTTCTGGGAAAATAGGGTCAATCTTTGTAGATCGATTGTTGCCCGTTTCTGTGTTCTTATCCTAGAATGGATCACAGAGTTTGTTCATCCCATTCAATGGTGGCAAAGTCTGCTTGGAATATTGGGACGACTCAGCATGCTCCTAGGCATAGTCACAGGATATGAATAGCCATGAGCCATTTTAGTGCCAGTCGAACACGGGTACCGAGATATTCCTGTTCGTTTTCGTGGGCACAATCTGCCTCGTGTCGAAAGCTTTCATTGAATTTACGACGGTTTGTTTTGGTTGTAAGCACGACCCCACCTTCTCTCTTCCACTTTCTCTACCCCGCCTTTGGAGAAGATGGTACTGCAGTATCGGGACCTTCACATGCTGAGAGCTCTGCTTCGTGCACTGACAATCATGCAAGATGGCCACAATGCATTTTGGTGTTGTCATAATGTTGTATAAATGACGCATTGTGATACCGCTTTACTGGTAATCGGGAAAAAGAGTGGGGGAACGATGTACGCAGAGAAGAACGGAGATGAGCAGAATGCATGTGAAGCTCACGGCTTCAAAGAAATAACCTCGATACAATATTGTCGCGGGCGTTACACACAGTGTAGAGAGCTGGGAAAACAAGCTGCTTGTTTAACAAGTCATATCTTTGAATTTGTAATGACCTTGTACAATTCCGGGTTTGAACTCGATTGCAAAGCAATATAGCACCACATTGTACGACGGGGCATACCTACATGTAGTACACGTTTTATTTGTGTAAACTTCGTATCTAGTGGGTAGCAAGTAGTAAAGCCTATTTATCGGACAAGAGAAGAGAATATAAATTTTCCTTTCGCGAGTAGGGGTAGCATCACTGCTCGCAAGGTGTACAATCACTGCGGCTTGAACACGCATACCAGGTAAGAAAGTAATAATAAGATCATGCGGCCAAATTAGTCATTTACATGTATTCGGAAAGGATTTGAGAATGTTTCTTGGAGTATTACAATTTACCAAGCCACTATATCCCCATACACGTATAAACACAAATCATTCGTTGAACTGCATTTCGTTGACAAATATCAATTTGGGGACAATAAGATTCTATCGAGCACCATCTTGAAAAGTCCACGACATTCATGATCTGCTCTTATGTACTTTGCATGAGGATACCTAAGTGGATGGAGACTTAGGTGTGAGAAGGCGAATAGTAACCATATATGAAATCATACAGATAGTTTTATACGCGGCGATCAGAAGGTCGCAAACTCAGGAAAGATAATATCTGAAAGAAATACTAGCTTTTAACCAAGATACCGCAAACAATGCTGCCGGCATGACTCGGCAGTGACTACTGCAAGGTCACTGCATCGCTATCATCGACCATGTCCTTTTGTACCAACAAACGCGGCAGATATCAGTCCAAGATTAATAACATAATAGTCTGCTCAAGGCAGAAGGTTAGCAAGAACCACTGTGATCATCGCCGTATCGGAGGTGCTACAAATAGCTGAAGTTAGCCACCAGGCGTACACGTAAAGCTTTTGCTTTATGCTTGCGAGTAAAAAAGAGTAAGAAAAGAGAATAAAGTGGCTGAATTGCAAGGCTTATCAAGGACAAAAGAACGGACCTAGATCTTCAGTACAAGATCTATGACGTGGGTTATTCGCTGAGGAATGTTGAGAAGTCCCAGAAGGATGGGCTGCAAAGTGAGATAAGCATACCCCCAATGGAGATATGCAGCAAAGCTGAGCCAAACCTTCATGGCATGAAGATTTTGCAATGAGGAGAGGAGGTTGCAAGTACCAAGTGATCATGCTCAACACCCATTCGTGACCTCCCTTTTCCTACACATCAAAGACTAGGTGTACATGCTCACTGCCCCCCCAACAAGACAAACTTAGGCATCCGGCACCCACACGACCCACCCATCCACCCAACTTCATCTGCCCTCCTGCACCTCTTGATAGCATCAACCACGTGCCGGCCAGCCTCACGCTCTCCCTCCATCCCAAAAAAACGTCGTGTGCACGATCTTCACCGCCTGGCATATTTTAAGATGCCACCTCGCAATCGGACCGGCACCGCACATCAAAAAACTTCGCCAAAGGCCCCCCAAAAAAAGAAAGGCAAACCACCATGTCCATTGCAGAGCGAGTTCAAGGTCACGATGTCGATCCTGCAAGACAGGACATGTGGTCGCAAAACAGATTCCATCATGCCGCGCAAGAGGGCACGGACACAACAGGCAAAAGAAGGCGCAAAAACGCTAAAAGGGTTACCCTCCCCCTCCTTGTTCGTCGTCGTGGCTATCCCCGCTTCACAAGTCTCCGAACTAAACGAGGGGCGTAGTCACGCGCATGGACCTTTTTTTTCATGGCTGCAGATCATTCTTGGATGTGGCTGTAGCTGGAGGGGGTGGGATGATCGACAGTCACTTGCAGACAGAGCGAAGGATGAGATGGGTTGAGGGTCTGCAGACTAAAAGATCCGGTAAGCGGATAGCAAGCGACGGACCACCCCATCGCTAGTGAGCTATTTAGCTTGCGGCCTTGTTAGCGCAATGCACAAACAGCTGCTAATGTAGGGGTGGGGGTGGTGTCTGTGTGCCTAACTACTCATTTGTTTTTCTTCTTCTTGCTCTCGTAAGTACGGCCAGCAATTTGAGGGAGAGGGTCTGTTGGTCTGGCAAAAGAAAAGTACCTTGTTTCGAACTTTATGTCTGGCCTGTACTAGAAGGAAACAAGAAATTACATCTTGCATCAGCAAAGCAATATAGAGGCGTGGACCCAGTTTTTATTTCTCTCATTTGATCGGATCGGTTGGTTGTCATGGCTTTGCGAGGGTGAAAGGGGGTGAAGGGTTCAATTCTCTGGCTTGTCCTGCCGCGTGGTTTACCAAAGGCTGTGTGCGTTGAGCAAGCCCAAGTTATGCAGCTGGCATACAAGGTATGGGGTCGAATGGATTATGCATCTCCTCAAACTTGGTCTTGTCTTTGCTTGCAGCTTGCGACCCAACGGAGTTTTTGTCTAATCCGTACTGTGCTGGCTGAATCTTTGCGGGTATTGCATAGGTTGGAGTGGAGATGTTCAATCGTGATGGCCAGCCTTGCATTCTGCCTAGTATGAATCAGTCTAACGGATGGCTGTAGTTTTACAAAAGTCAGTGATCTCGATGTCCGAAAACTGTCGGACGGTTATCGTGATGTTGTGATTAGGTCGAGAAGTTTACCATCTCGATGTTATCTACACCTAAACGACTGGCAATGTACAGCATTCCCATGCACGTCATCATTACGGGCCGTTTGGCACTATCAAACGATGACGAAGGGTATAGATCGCGAAGAATTTCGGATACAAAAGGGTGGCTGATTACACGTCTACATCTAGGTGTAGAGTACGATCTCGACGACAATGTCATATACCCTGTACACCGCGATACACATCAACGTCATTGCAATATTCCTTCTCCGAGAAGGGAATCCCCGTTTCAAAGGTGGTGTACGATCCCTACGGTGTGCCTTGCAAGGCGTTATAGAGGTGCAATGGGTGGCTACGAAGTAATCTCGATCTCGATCTCGATCTCGATGATAAGAAGCACATTGCAGGCCACGCTATCCTCGAACGCTATTGCAGTGTTAGCAACAAGGGAACGCCCGTTTCACAACTGCCAACGATTCCGATGTTCGCAGATCCTGCGGCGTAAAGGCGTATATTGAAATCAGATTGGTGGTCCCAAAGTGATCTCGATCTCTCCATACTTCGATCCCGATGACAAGAAGCATACATGCAAACCGCCTTTTCACGTCATACCGACAAGCGGACCGGAGGTTTCTTAACGGCGAACTGCGTCGATGCTCTTAGACGAATGTTTGTGCGTCGTGGTACGAAGCAGTTGAGTTGTAGTGCAGTGTGGGGTAAGAGTTGAGGCAGAGGTGGTTGGGTCGGGACTAGACCGCGACGATGTCAGGCACAGTTCTGGGCGAAACCCCTGTCCAGTCGAAAAGGGTTGTCGCATGGGCGTATACCTACGGGTATTGGCTGTTTCACTTGGGCTTCGATTTCGATGCCCTGTAAACCTGTTTCTCGCGCACTCAGGCATTGCCGGGGGTGGGGGTTGTCTCAATCGCGACTACACATCGATCGATGTCTATGAGATCATCAGTGAAAAAAGAAAAAAAGGAAAATGGCGTCCATCAGAACCACATGACATGGCCCGATTAGGGATGCGGTGTTATTGGAAGTCCTAAAGCGTCGTAGCACTTCCTACACGTGGATAGAAACACCATATTGGCCAAGTGATACACAATCTAGTGGCACACCAATAGGTAGAGGTTGCAGAGTAAGCCCCCACGACACCCACGTCATATCCAAATCCCAAAGCCTGATTCGCTGGATTTGGATCACCTGGTGATTCCCATACATGAGCGAATCAGCACCACTGTTATGACACCTTTCCTTCCACACCCATTATGCTCAGTCCTCTTTCCATCAAAAGCACACAGCCGCACCATTGACAACGCAGTCCAGCGAATCCAGTCACATGCAAAAGCAACCCAAACTCGAGCCATTTGCTCGCTATAGCACACACGGTACCGCGATAATGGACCGAAAAATGGCTAGAGTTACGATGGATACAGAATTAGGCGACGGCATCGATTCTTTTTACAACACCATAGACATGTTCTTTCTCACCGGTACATGAATTCCCCGCAACACTACCCCGACGTGAAAAAGGAAAGACGTAAACGACCGGGAAAAAAGAAACAACCACAGCAAAATATTTTCCTCGGAGCAACACCAATGACTCCATGCACAAACACCACAAAAAAGGTAAGCGAGAGCCGAGAAATCCTGCCCGTTGCAACCGCGTAGAAGGCGATTACGGGAGGGCTAAAAAACGCCATACGTAAACGGAGGATTACTACCTGCATCACGGAAGATTACTACCTGCATCACGAAGGATTGCCACATGGATCACGGAGGATTACTACATGCATTACGGACATTTCCTACACGTGGGGATGCACAAAGGACGGAAAATATCTGATCGACTCCACGGAATAAGAGACATGAACGCCTACCGATCCAAAAAATCCCATCTCACAAACTCCGCCGCACCAGCCCGTCGCACAAAAAACCCTCTTCAATGTATTTCGCAACATACTTGGCTAACTAACACTCACCTCTCCAGCCACACTCCCCCACCCCCATCCCCTCACCACCCCCCTCCACCGCCCCATCCGCCTGCTCAAGAACATGCTGCACAAACCCCTGCATCGCCGGTCCGTCTTCCTCGACCCCCAAACGACCCACATCGGCCGCGGCCCCATTTACACACTACTCGAGCATCTCGAATCCGTACCTTGGACCTAAGCGATTTCGCTGTGCGCCGCCGCCGAACGCCAAGGTCCATGCGCCGCTTGAGTATCCGCGACAGGAAAGAAACGGAAGGGTGGATAAGGGGAAGGGCAAGGCAGAGATGGTGGGGGAAAGAGGAGGAGGGGTGCATATGATGAATTATACGGGGGCGAGGAAAAGGTGGAGTCATGATGTTGTGTAAGTGTCTGTTTCCCTTGATTATTGTTACACGTTACGTATTTGAGCATCTTTCAAGCTCTGTACGCGCATGTACCGTTGCATTTGATTTATTTCCGTATTTGGCATTTTCGTTCCCCCCCCCCTCTTTCTTTACCATGTGGAGCGCGCGCGAGCGTTGTGCATCCACGCTAGAGTACATGTAAGAAGATGCTAAGAGGTCACTACTAACGTGTCTTTTTGCGCTAAAATATAGCGCTCGCATGCGAGAAGAAGATGGCAGAAGGAGTAGCAGTAGTAGTAGTAGACACAACACTACTTCTCCCGCTATCTCACCAGCTCCCGCACAACCGCATGTCGCCGTTGCTCCACCGGCATCCAGACGCGATAGCATGGAGCCTCAGGCTCAAATCCCGAATTCCACCATGCCACTCGTTACCGTGCTGTCGCCGCAGCCGCAATCAGCACCGGCTCAGCGCCAAACACATCGTCCTGCGAAAGAGAGTAGTGAGGAAGTGGGGGAGAAGAAAGAAGGCACGAGCAAGTTGCGCCTTATGAAGCGCATTTGGAGTAGTCTTACCCGCAAGTGAGGGTCTTGTAGAAGACGATTCCCTGTCGCCTTGTTCAACCCAAGGTTCTAGACCTACTGCTTTCATTCCTCTTTTTGCATCGACAAGAGAGAAGTGATGTCAGCACCTACGGTCTAGACTCTCCATCCCCATCACTCAAGCAGCCAGACTCACTTGGCCACCAAAAAAAAAAGAAAGAAAAAAGCGATTTGGGATCTTTTCTATCGTGGACTCTTGTTATCTTTTTTTTTGGCAACTGGGGACCGAGCCAGATGACATTACGGGTCTGGCCCGAATGACCCCTTTTGTTTCACTCGTTCTCGGATTTCTCTCGTCCCGCTGGTGAGGAGAAAACAAAAAAACTCCATCTGGCTCGTGTCTCTGGATGTTGGTTTTGCTTGCATTGGGACCCTCGGTTGCGGTGGGCAAAAGGGAGGCAGGGTCGCGTGTGTCGCGAATGACCAAGAATATTTTATCATTTCATCCAGACTGCCCATCGGCAAAGCAGTCATTTTCGTTGGTGTGTCTGTGTGCTATGCGTACGTGCGTGTGCATGTGCGTGTGTCGAGCCTCCACGGAGAGGTGTGTGGGTGTGTGTGTGTGTGTGTGTGTGTGTGT
>JALPSE010000152.1:32376-56992 GCA_030558545.1 Bipolaris gigantea | reverse complement strand
TTACCCCCCCCCCCCTGATTCGATTCTCTAAATTGAGCTTAGAGGTGCTGTGGTAGAATGGGAAGGGGTGCCTTTTCCGCTGCACACGTCCTTGAGCCGCTCCCAAAAAGAAGCCAACGTCGTACCGGGGCTGCTTTGCTTCCGCTGCCTGGTACAGGCATCCTCCCCTGCGCCGCTCCTCGCCTGTGGCTAACGAAAGAAAGGGAGGGGAGTCGGGGAAATGGTAAGGAGTTAGCCATGGAGCTCATGTACATGGTGAGGAGCATAGCATGTGATGGTGCTGGAGAGGCTCGGAGGGATAACCCCATAACGTTGCCCCTCGTTTGCTTACTAGGAAGACGAGGGTGGAGAGATGTGGATTGTTGCTTCTTCATGGAACATGTTTGCTGTTATTTTGGTGGAAAATACATTCGTTGTCTGACTTTTGAGCTTGCATACATCTCCATTAGAGTTTGGCTTTGTTGTTGATGTTGATGTTGTTGGGGGAGAGTGTCGGGCTTGGTAATCTCCGAGGTGGAACCCGGTCTTCTTGACGTGTTCTTTTTTCCTTTTCGTGCATGCAGGTATAAACGTGGGGAGGGGGTTGCGGATCTATTGGTAGGCCAGGATGGAGCTTAACTGTGGGAGTGCCCATGGCATGAGTTGCTTGTGCATACATGGGTGGGCACATTGCATATCCGCCCCCTCAGGGGGTTGACGACTACCTACCTATGTACATATACGACCCTCACCACTTTCCCCAAGCAGGATATACGACAACAGTGCGTCTCATTCAGTCACGCTACGACTGGAATGGAATGGCATGTCGCTTCGCGTGTCTTAGGTGGAACTGACTGCCCCACAGGGAAGGGCTTCCCATATTCATCACATGGGCCGTTACATCAACGATTTGAGTAAGATTCAAAAACTACAAAGGCCGTATCAAGGAACACCCCCGTGGCTATCCACCCTATTGTTAACCAAAAATCCCCGATATCATCATGACGCCAACCTAAACACAGCCAGTCCCCAGCCCAAGAAGACAAAGGAAATATGAAACAGGCGCTTTCCCGCCACCCAGAAACCGCCTGGATGGATTGAGGCGCTATTTTTCAGCTCTGAGCGAATGAGCAAGCTCACCAGCTCCCCCTCTGCACTTAGCGAAGCGACCGTCCTGTAGGAGATGCGTCAGCTACCCGCCCCGTTCCTGACCCAAACGCCATCCAAAAGCCGCGATTCGTTCGCTAGCTATCAGCAGGCGCGTAGCACTTGCATCAAGCGACGGGCCGAACCGCATCACAATTCCTGGAAAAGAAAAGCTGGCATGTGGGACGCTAAAAGCAGCGAGGCCGGCTGCCGAGGGTGGAGCACAGTGGAGCGGAAATTGAGAACGACAGGTCGCAACGTCGACCTTGTTGCTGGAATCCGAGCATCGCGAAAAAGGTGCTGGAATATTATTTGAAAGTAGAGAAAACCGATAAAGCGCCGGGGAATAGTGAAGTGACCGAGTGCCGCCCATAGCTTGGAAAAACCGAAAATCGTATATTGGTGTCATCCACAGTGCGGTAAGCGAAATTTGAATAGTGCCAAATCAATTTAGAAATCAACTGGTGCCGGGTACCGGCTTTGTGCGGTACGGAACTGCTCTGGGTACTTGCGTGCCGCTCGGTTGTTCAATGAGCTGTCGGAGGCGTTAGTTCTGTGATTGAAGTTGGTCATCAATGTAAACCTACTCGACTCGCTTCTGGGTCCACTGCAAATCCTTCTGTACATCCTTTGCAGCCTTCATTCCGTCCGCAAAGCTCATGCGAGCACCGGCCAATCTGCGCTGAGCCAGTGCCTGTAGCTCAGAAAGCTCGCGTTGCTTAGCATTCAGTTCACCGGACCTGCGTACAATGTCAGTTACACGACTCTAGTCGCAGCCGGGTGATTCAGAATATACTGATAGACAGAAACTTACGTTTGTGCCTGCTTTACAAGACTACGATCTAGTGGCATTGGGTCGAAAGAGCCGTTCACACGGCGACCCATGTAGTCAAGGAGATCCACGCTGGCGGCGCCGCTAGTGGATTCATAATCGCTTGCACTGCCAGCATAGTTGCTAGAGGTCGATGATGGCTCGTACGACGGTACACCGGATGTCGTAACGCTATTTGGAGCCTCGGGTGGTGATCCTGACACGCGTCCATAACCATGTTGTTGGGCCGGAAAGAAAAATCCGGGCTTTTGTGGCATGTTGATTGGGTAGGATGCTTGGGGAAGATTGTAGAAGGAGTGTGAAGAGGCCATTTTGGATAATACTGTATATCTCTGTATGCTGGAACGGTGCGTATAGTAGTGTACTGGCGAAGAGTGCAAGTGGCCAAATAGTTCTGGTGGTTGGCCGAGGTGTCAAAAGTGGGAAGCCAAGACGGTGATCCAGATGTGACAAAGGTGTAATGATATCCTCAGAAAGGTGAGTAGAGAATCAGAAAGATCAAGCCAAAATTCAGTAAAAGGAGACCTTTTTATACCTGTCCACTGCAGGCATGCTAGGAGCATCACGGTCAACGGGGCATGGCTCTGACCCCTTCATGCCGAGCAACGGCCGCAACCCCGCCGTTACCGTGATAGAGCTGCATACAACTACATCCACTGAGGATGTTTCCCGCTGGTGCCGAATTGTAAAACGTCATCTAGACTGGGCTGGACGGTGGCTCTTGGACGTGGGCCGCCGCCGATGCACGATACCTCGGAGCGATAGTGAATACTTAAGATGCCAATTGGCCCGAACAAGGAACTAGTGACAAGTGGCCTCAGCTCCATCCGGCACACAAAAGAGTCGAGGAGCGAATTGGCTTGCAATGGCAAAAAGTTGCGATTCTCGAGGCAGTATCGTCTATGGCCGGTACCAAGGCATTGCTAAAGGCAGCGGGGCAGAGTAAGCGCAGCAGACGCAGATGCAAACGCCATGTAAAAGCGGCGCCGGTGGAGATGTGTACATGCATGGGTAGGCTGCCGGACAGGCATGCTAAGTGTTGTCAAATTGATGCGTTGGCTCGACAGCTGCCAGCGCCATTGAACATGCAGTCTGGAGAGGGATGCAAAAGACCAGACAGCGCATAACACCGGTGGCGGCATGCGCCCAACGAGGCTTGACGAGAGGATCGCACATGGGAACATGGCGGGCAATGGGGCGAGAAGGCGTGTGCTGGACGACGAGTTCTTTTTTTTTTCGTATAGTCATGGTCGTGGAAGGTCGTGGAGAAGGATGCGGGACTAGCAAAGCCCCGCCGAACTAACGGTCGGCCCCTCGGCGGTGCGGTGCGTCATGCTTGCGAGCAGCAACCCAACCCAACCCGGCCACTGCACCTTGCTGCACCTCGACCTTGGCGCCCCAATGCCTCGAGCCCTTGGGTGCCATATCTGCTCCGCGTAACCTCGTACTGCTTCTCGCACCAACATTCCCCAGACGTTCCCATGCTGCAAGTCAACCGCTCTCCAAGCACGGCAATAAGTGGCGGTGAGGGATCCCATCTAGCTCAGCTCTCTTCCCAGGACCACCGGCTTCGATATGCATGCCATGTCCTTGCACATAGCACTATCCGAGCCCTCTGTCCATGGAAGGCGTTACACTGGCGCTTCAGCGGCGCGGAACAAGCCAATCGTATGGCACGGCTGTCAATGCCGCCCATGTGGGTTGCGCATGGTAGCTACTTTTAGGTCACCCTTGTACCCCTCGTCCCAGCGTCTGCCCTACATGAACACTTACCCGGGGGCCGAGAACTTGAATTCGACTCAACCAAAAACTTGAGTCCGGTCTGATCTCGTGCGCTTCTAGATGGAGTGTGCAACACTCTGCGCGGCACCAGGCAGCGGCATCTCTCACTTCCCACTACCGTCTGATTGAAATCTGGGTTTTACAAACTCTGCGTTCAGGTTATGTCGATTACACATGTACGATTTGTTCCGACGTTCTCACGGCCCATATTGTGCTCTCCAGCTGCTCGTCGGCGAGTCGTGTCGGACAGGAGATATTCGTGCTAATATCTTCTCAATGACTGTCACTTATAGCTATCAGCGATCACTACATTGGATCTGATTGATATACTCTTCGACAGCGCTTGGACTACAAAACTACTTGTTTAGTCAATTTGCCGATAGGCCGATGCCAATCAGCTCTCGACAATGTCTTTTGGCTGTCTGGTACATCACAAATGATTTCAGCCTTTTCCAGCTAAGAAAAAAAACACGGCCTTAACTCGCACTACCCTAATGGATGAGCAACAAGCACTAGTCTTGACACGGGCGCAGTAATCTGGATACGTCGACATGCGCAAGCGCCCATGAAGCATCGCCTGTTGGTCGCCTTTAGACTCTGATGCCTCTACAACAATACTCGGTAGAACGCCATGGCAACTTCAATCTCTTCAATGCGATGCCACAAAGTTCTGATACAATCTCGCCAGTAATCTGATTCGTGGAGTCATTCTGCATTCCACGTGTACATATCAGCAAAAACCAGTGCATTTCAAAGTGTGCACACTTACATGATCCACTGTTGCCTTTTCCGAGCTTGGCCCAAGGATCCTCAACGAAGCTTGGTAGAAAATAGGCCGTGTCCCCGTTCTCGTTCTGGACTCCATTGCGAAGCGCATTTAGTTCTGCTCTCGAGACAGAAGGCCCGCCAAATGACATAGTTTCCATTGTAGACTGATCGTTCGGAGCAGGGCCATTGGCAGCGCCAAGGGGAGTTTCCGGAAGGACTTGGCCACGTGCTAGGAAGCTGGCAAGACCCGAATCTGTTGGCGGTGTTTTCTTGGGCTCGGAAGCTTCAGGCTCATCTGCTTCCCCGCTGGCAACTTTCTTCGTTCTAACACCCAGTTTGGTCGAGTTTGCACCGCTCGCATCGGCTTTGGCCTTTGGTGAGTTTTCATGATCGAATTTTCGCTTCTTGGTTCCCCCAAATGACGAGAAGCCCATAGCCGCAGCTATGTCCATGTCCTCTTCTTCGTCCATGACAGAGTGTGAGTCGGCTGTATTAGGCCTCTGCTCGAGGAGTATATTTCCTAAAGACAAAAGTATAGAGTGTCGTGCGAGGTTAGATAAGAGGGCGCTAGTGAAGGGACCTTGCGCCAATCGGAGCGGAACTGTCTCCTACAGTGGGCCCCCCTGGGTTGACAGCGCTTGAACAGTATCTGCTTGAGTGGAATGGTAGCGTACTATCACTATGGAGACATGATCCTCAGCGGGCATCTCACCACGTCATGCCACAAGCAGAGGTCGTGCGCAGATGTACATGGACAAGCACGCGCGTAGCTCTGGCGACCTTACGTACTACTAGCGCCAGGGTCATCGCATCTGCGCATCTGCAAGGTTCACCACCAACAACGCCTGCACAGCGCCAGATTCCATGCTGCTTCTCGTCATACTCTAGTCCTTCGGACGGGCTTAGGACACGCCATGCTCACCATGGAAAACGAGACTTCGCAGAGCGCGGCGCAGCGCCGCTTCATGCGACCCAGTGTAAGTCGCGCCTTGGAGCTTTAGGCACGCATGCATAGCTCACCATAAGCTACAGATGCGGTCGGCAACAATGATCCAGCCGAGGACTGGCGAACGCGTCAAGAAGGCCTTCACCCTGCGCAGATCTCGACATCGCCGCACCCGATCCGCCGAGATCCTCCTCGCTCCCGGCCAGTTTGAAACGGAGAGATACCATGAGATGAGCAGGAGAGAGCTGCTTGTCGAGATGATCAAGTACAGGTTTCGGCAGGGCTATGCATATGCGACAAGCCAGACTGGCTTCGGCATCCTGAAATGCTCTCTGGCCTATGTGCTCGGGTCGCTGGCTACCTTTGTCCCCTTCATAGCTGCGCTGTTGGGTAGGAACGATGGCAAACACATTGTTGCGACAATCACCGTCTACTTCCATCCAGCGCGCTCAGCCGGTAGCATGCTTGAAGCTGTCATGCTTGCCTTTGCCGCCTTTCTCTATGCAGCGGTCGTCTCCTTCTCCAGTATGGCCGTATCGGCTTACTTTGGGAACAATGACCTTCTAGTAGTTGGCCATGTCATAGTGCTCATTGTCTTCTGCGGAGGTGGTCTCGGGCTGGTTGGGTGGACAAAACAAAGGCTCGGCAGTCCGCTGGTCAATGTGGCCTGTTCCCTAACTTCCCTTGCCCTCATTACCATTTTGACGAAAGAGGGAGCTGTCCAGGCTGCCACGTTCTCCTACGTCAAAATCTGGCAGGTGCTGAAGATGGTTATCATGGGCTGTGCTGCATCGACAGCTGTGTCCCTTCTAGTAAGGCCAACGTCGGCGCGTAGCGAGTTCCGCGACACTTTTATCAAATCCACCGATGCCATGGCCGAGATGCTAAACGGCATTGCGCTCAGTTTTCTCTACGGGTCTGAACAAGACCTCAAGAGCGATTCGTATGTCAAAGCTTCAGATCGGCTGCAAACAACGTTCAAGTCCCTGGTTAAGAATCTCGGCGAAGCCAAGTTTGAGCACTATGCTCTAGGCACTGAAGCAGAGTACAAGATCAACGCACGGCTGGTCAAATGTGTTGAGACGCTGATGCAGAGTTTGGGTGGATTGCGAAGTGCTGCCGAGACGCAGTTTACGTTACTCGCTCAGCCGGCGCCCGGTGAGGCAGCTACTCAACCTATGCCTACCAACGGAACGGTCACTTCTTCGATCTTCTCAGAACGGGACATGTCGCAAAGTCCTCCTCAGCTGGTTTCTTCCACGCCAAGGCATTCAGATAGGCGGGGCAGCATCCTTGCCTCCATCGATGAACTGCCAGAAAGCTCCAATGCGTCCGCGATGTACTCGGCCGCCGAATCCGACAACGAATCCAATCCAGTAAATCAAATGCTGGCCAAATCTATCAATCTCTCAAGGTCCAACCTCACACCTGCTGACATCTTTTCTGTCTTCATAGCTCAGTTGGGCCCACCAATGGTGAGTCCAAAACTCCGGGTTTTCTTGCACTGCTAACCATATTAGAAATCACTTGCATACACCCTACGTGAAGTGCTTTCTGAGTTACCATTTGGACCTGGACCAGAGTACGACATGGCTATCAACGAGCACTTCCGGCACAGCCTAGTGGATGCAAAGGCTCTCTTCGCGGACGCACGACGAGAGGCTCTTTCTGGTATCTATACAAACAAAATTCCAGCTAGGACAAGTTCGGCAGCAGTTGCAGCCGACTTTGAAGAGGTTGCCGCAAGCTGCGGGTATTTCAGTTCGTCATTGATTGATTTTGCTGAAGATATGGTGGGGTTCCTTGACATTCTTGAGGAGCTCAAGGCCAACGTCAATCGCTACCCGCGGCAGAGAACTTACAACTGGCTGAAGTTCTGGAAAATTTGGCACAAGAAGAGTCATTCTGGCGACGATTCCGAAGTGGCTGATTTTATGCAAGAAACAAACCCCCAGACAGTGGGAGGCTCGCACGAGATTCATAACCCTATTTACCGGAAGTCGACGCGTGGAGATCCGTACAAGCCAGAGAACGAACAGCCACTATCCTACCGTATTTGGACGTCGCTTGCCGTCTTCAGAAGGGATGATCTCAAGTATGCTGTCAAGGTTGGCATTGGCGCAGTCCTCTGGGCTATGTGGTCCTTTATCCAATCGACAAGAGGCTACTACAGTGAGTGGCGTGGCGAGTGGGGTCTACTGTCGTACATGTTGGTTTGCTCTATGACCATAGGCGCTTCCAACACCACAGGTTACCAGCGTTTTGCCGGTACATGTCTGGGTGCTGTGCTAGCAATTGTTGCATGGATCGCGGCTGACGAATACGCTCTTCTCCTCGCCTTTTTCGGCTGGCTCATTTCCCTGTTCTGCTTCTACATCATTGTCGGCAAGGGCAAGGGACCTATGGGTCGTTTCATCTTGCTGACGTACAACCTTTCTGCGCTCTACGCCTACTCTCTTTCCGTTAAGGACGACGAAGATGATGATGACGAAGGTGGCATCTCACCTGAAATATGGGAGATTGTAGTTCATCGAGTAGTTGCTGTCATGGTTGGTTGTCTTTGGGGTATCATTGTAACCAGGATAATCTGGCCAATTTCCGCACGCCGTAAGCTCAAGAAAGGCACATCCTTGTTGTGGCTCAAGATGGGATTGATATGGAAACGCGGGCCACTCAAGACTGTTCTCGAGTCCAATGAGTATACAAGCAGGACCAAGTCATTCATGTCTGAACGCGAGGGGATTGAACTTCGGAGATATCTGGCTCATTTAGAGACGCTACGTGTAGCTGCTGCCGCCGAGTTTGAGCTTAGAGGCCCTTTTCCCAACAAGAGTTTTCAAATTATCCTCGGTGCGACGAGTCGTCTACTCGACAGTTTTCATGCAATGAATGTGGTCATATTAAGAGAGCTGAAAGCGTCGGATGGTGAGAAGGAGGCTCTAAGGTATACAAAGAAAGAGTGGACGGATCTGAGTTGGCGTATCAGTCATTTGTTCTCAGGTAAGTTTCCTACTAGGTTGTATTTGGAGTGGAACGCTAACAAGTGGCAGTCATGGCCTCCTCTATGAAGCTAGCATATCCACTCAATGATGTGCTACCCAACATTGAACACACACGTGATCGGTTGCTTGCCAGAGTCTTCGAGTTTCGACAGCAGGATCTCGGCACAACCATTGCTACAGACGAAGATTACGAGCTGTTGTATGCCTATGGTGGGTCTTTACCGTTTATATTTGAGATTGACAATCGCCACTAACTTCAATACAGCACTGGTGACTGGACAACTCGCGCACGATTTGAACGTTATCGGACAGGAGATTGAGAAACTATATGGTGTTCTGAGCGAGGAGGACCTGAAGTTGCAGTAAGAATGCATCGATTCGCTACCTAATAAACCCTCTGTACCCTAAGTGTTGAGCACGTCTAATGCCATTACCGATGAGTTTGCACCCGAGAATAATTGGGCATGTGCAAAGAGCTGCTTCACATCTAGCGCGCAATGATGGCAAAATGACTCATAATGTGGCATCCTGTACATTGTATCATATACGTTTGGGGCTACACACCAATCACCATGGGTATGAACAGCAAGTTGCTATTTACACGTGCTTGCGTGATGTTCAATTGGTGGCTAGAGACATCTTGACGTAGGATTCCGTGCTATCGGTATTTATCCAACGGAAATAGAATGCACCATGCCCAGAAGGCATACAAGCGCTCTTGTCTTAGACCCTCCAGTGTGGCGCCCGTGGGCTCAGTGCAATGCTCTCGCCGTACGTAACTTGAGCAGCATGGATTTATCCCGTGATTGTCAGATTCATCTCTTCAATGAGACGATAGTACAACACAAACATGGGTGGCATGCTGATGTACACATATTCAATGGGCTTAGCAGAGCCGTTGCCATGCATGCGACACACCTTCTGAGCATCTAGTCGCTGTTGTGTTGGTGGGAATTTGGCTAGTGGTCACGTGGTGGCCTTGGCGCTCTAAGCGATCACGCACCTGTGTTGGAAATTACCTCGCACCTCTCAGCTTCAACAACGGTAAGTCGACAACGACCGCGGACGACAACAACATCGAAAATGTAAGGACTCCGAACAAATACCCTTCAACACTGCCTCGAAGAGCAAATCCGTTCCTGCTGCACACTCGGCGCCTCGCATCTGTGCCTCTGAGGCGCTTGTGTAGTGGCGAACCCCTCTTCCGACAACCACCTCTTCCGTCGCCAACAACCGCACAAACGATCAAAATACTGACTTGGGTTATTTCACAGGGTCAACCTCCGCACTCAGAAGCGCCTCGCGGCCTCCGTGGTCGGTTGCGGAAAGCGCAAGATCTGGCTCGACCCCAACGAGGTCAGCGAAATCGCCAACGCAAACTCCCGCCAGACTGTCCGCAAGCTCGTTCAGGATGGTCTCATCATCCGCAAGCCCGTCACCATGCACTCTCGTGCCCGCGCCCGGGAGCTGAACGCCGCCCGACGAATTGGCCGACACCGTGGTTTCGGTAAGAGGAAGGGTACCAAGGACGCTCGTATGCCAAGGTATGCAATCACGTTGCCTTTTTACTGTCGGATATGGGGCCGAAGAATCATTTCTGGGAGATGGCGGATAACGGAAACTGTTAACTAATGCGGATGTGCAGCCAAGTCGTCTGGATGCGCCGTCTCCGTGTCCTCCGCCGTCTCCTCGTCAAGTACCGCGCCGCCGGCAAGATCGACAAGCACCTCTACCACGAGCTCTACCTCCTCTCCAAGGGTAACACCTTCAAGCACAAGCGTGCTCTCGTCGAACACGTATGTTAGCTATGACATCATGACTATGTCAATTCCCGCGCCATGGTCGGTAACTAATGCACATCACAGATCCACAAGGCCAAGGCCGAGAAGGCCCGCGAGAGGGTCATCAAGGAGGAGATGGACGCCAAGCGTGCGAAGACCAAGGCGGCTCGCGAGAGGAGGCAGGAGCGTATCCAGCAGAAGCGCCAGGCTCAGCTGGGTGACGAGGAGTAAGAGAATGTATGTCGTGACGAACACCTGGCGTGGGTCTTTTCAAGGTTAAAGGAGGGCGTCAATCTCCTTTTTATCTGGGCATATGCGGTCATGTTTCATGTTACGTCTGTGAAGGACTCTTCTCCCCATGCATATTCGACCGACAAGGGTGCCCCCCTCTCTGATTTTCGATGCTATGACTGTACCAAAAATAAAAGGGATATGAGCATCGGCATTAGAAACCAGTAGTCAAACTTGGAGTTGGTCTGCTTTGATCCATTGAATGTGTTTGTGGCCTTTGTAATGGTATGATGCCATTGCTATATGTGCTCAATGAATGCTACTGGTCAGACAAAGCAAGTGACGGTAATGAGATTGATCGATTACAAAGTCCCCCGAGTGCTTCCTTTACAAGTAACACAATACACGCCTATTGCCTGCACAGGGTATCAATGACTCTCTAACGCCCAATGTAAATGCCATGTCGACTCCCAACTCCCACAAGTTGCCTCGTGTTTAGATCTGTCCAAAAAAAAAGAAGAATTAGCAATCAATACTTGTGCGGATGTGATTGTGGCCACTGACCAATTTCAGGGCGCTTCTATGCACGGCCCGTGTAAAGTTGAGCATAGCCTTGGCCTTGTTGTTGCCCCTCTGGAGCCTCCTGTAGGCCTCTTGCACATGGCTCGGCTGCACCGGTTCCCTAGCCTCCTCTGGCGGATCGAACAAGCCGCGTTCCCGCTTCCTCTTGAGGCGGTTCTGCTCGCCACCGTGATTCTTCTTGTAGAGATCCTCTGCATCCTTGACCTTGAGCGCCTCCTCTGTGAGCGTCTGGACAATCTCAAACGTCAAGAAGCCCAGGATGTCGATGATGTCGTCGGAGGGTTTGGAATCGGTGATGAGGCCGAAGCCCGCCCATTCTTTGAAGCGCTTGCTCTTGCGGTAGGTGAAGGATGCTTGACGGCAGTCGGACCAGTGCACGTATTCCTCACGTGTCATGTTCTTTGTGCGCTCGTCTGCGTTCTTGAGGCGCTGTAGGGTCGCGTAGTTCATCTCCTCCTCCTCTTCATCTTCCACGTCGTCTTTTTGCGGGGGGAACTCGGTAAAGAAGGATTGAACGTCCCAGACAAGATCGACTTTGGCTCGCTTGGCTTTCTTGGAGGCGTCGACGGGAGCGGCACCGGGCCCGCCTGCGCCTACTACGCCGACGGCTATGTCTGCGTCTCCGGCTCCGACGTCGGCACCCGCATCGCCGCCTTTGTCGTCGGAATCTTTGACGGAGCGTCGGACGTCTTTCCACTGGAGGAAGTGACGGAGGCGCGAGATTTTGGCGCGGTCGTGCCGGATAAGCATGAATAGGTCGTCGGTAGAGATGGATTTTGAACCACGGCGGGTGGCGAGGGCGGTGCATTCACGCAACATGTGCTGTACTTGGTCTTGTACGATCGACTCGATCAAGGTCGTTGTTTCGGGCGAGGGTTCGCCAGTCTCACCAGAGACGAACATCATCTGCTCGACAGTTAGACCCAGGCCAACTTCCAATGGGAGTAGGTGATCTGATGACAGGCTTTGCGTCATTGATGGCGAGCGAGGGGATAGGGAAGATGTTGGTGAAGCCATGACACTGGCTTGTTACAAGGTAGGCGAGGATACGGGATTGAGTTGAGGAAGTGGATGAAAAACAAGGCTAGCTCTGGTGTGTTGCCTATGGCCTTTACCCAGAATTCGGATGCAAACATGTTGGGTAGGGTGAGAGACAGGCGGAACGAAGGTGAGCAAGAATAAGCTTCTCTGGCCCGCATAGATAGATGCGAAGTAAGAGAAGGGCGGGCCGCCTGTACTTGGATCGCATCCTCTTTAAGAGATACAAAACAAAATATAGTTTGGAGAATTACCAGTCGAAGCGACCGCAAATATTCCAACGGTGCGCATACGGGGCCTGTCGCAAATAGGAAAGAGGTCCATAGATGACATAAACAAAGGAGGCGATAGCGAAATTCACTCTGGTTTTCCACATTCCTTCTCTTTCTCTCACACAGTCTCCCGGAAAGCGAAATAAAGAAATGAATAGATAAATGTATAATGAAATGAGATGAACTAACCTGCTGGATCTCCGTCCGATACTTGGCCAACTTATCTTTGTCCGACATGATGGCTGACTTTCCGCACCCAAGACTCTAGAAATCATATAAGACGTGTCGCGCGATCAACAAAGTTCTATGGCACAGAAATTAGATTATAACAGGCGCTATGTTTGGCGGTGGGCATGAATGAAGGCCAGGTTGCCGACGCGGTTTGCGGTCTGCTAGCGTGATCTCAAACGACGCTGGGCCTCACACAACAACGCTAGGCTGAAACGGGCTCAGCCCTACGAGCCAAACGGGCCTCGCCAACTTTTTTGTAAATTTGGCCGCATACCCCACCATCACCGATAATTTACTCACCGAATAAGTCAGGAATTGCCGAAATGCTGTACCTCGTGGGTCTCGGCCTAGCGGATGAGAAGGACATCACTGTCAAGGGTTTGGACATTGTGAAGAAGGCCGAGCGCGTCTATCTCGAGGCATATACGGCGGTACTGCTGGTGGAGAAGGATGTGCTTGTGAGTTAAAGGCAAAGTGAGTAGACAAAGTGCTCGATATCTAATTGTCACGGCAGTAGGAGGCATTCTATGGCCGCGAAGTCATTATTGCGGACCGTGAGATGGTCGAGTCTTCAAGCGACGATATCCTCAGAGACGCCGATAAGGTCGATGTCGCATTCCTTGTAGTAGGGGACCCTTTTGGGTGAGAAGACTCTTTTAGTAGCCATTGCAATTCTCTCTAACATTACCACAGCGCGACTACACATACTGACCTTGTCCTCCGTGCCCGCGAACTCTCCATTCCCACCCGCTCGATTCCCAATGCCAGCATCCTCACTTCCATTGGCACCACTGGCCTACAACTCTACAACTTTGGACAAACGGTATCCATGGTCTTCTTCCTCGATAACTGGAAGCCCGCATCCTTCTACGACCGCATAAAAGAGAATGTATCCATCGGCTTGCACACGCTCGTGCTCCTGGATATCAAGGTCAAGGAACAGAGTCTGGAGAACATGGCTAGAGGACGCAAAATCTATGAGCCGCCGCGTTACATGACAGTTGCACAGTGCGCGCAGCAGATGCTGGAAATTGAAGAGGACGTTAAGCAGGAAGGTGCATACACAAAAGACAGTCTGGCTGTTGGTGTTGCAAGAGTAGGAGCAGAAGACCAGCAAATCGTTGCAGGAACACTAGAACAGCTCTGTGAAGCGGATCTGGGTAAGCCATTACATAGTCTGGTACTTTTGGGCAAACGGACGCATGACCTTGAGAGGGATTTCCTTGAGGAGTTTGCTGCGGACAAGGAGAAGTTCAAGGAGATCTGGAAGAGGGATTATGAGGGAAAAGCATAAAAAGCCGACAATGTGTCGTCTCCTTCCAAAGACAAATATGAGCATCGCTAGTAAGTACTCTACTACTTCATTTATGAGACATGGTGATTCCCTTGGGTCGGTGTCTAGTAACCAAGCAAACCCTCAACAGTGCCCTTTATTGTATGGCACACAACATCGCATCACACTCACTTCTCGTCTCCTTCTTCTTCACCCATATCCCTTCCTCTTTCCCCTGTCTCTTCCTCTTTCTGATAATCTTCTCTCTCTCGTATGGGCTCGGTCCTCCGTGTTCTCTGCACTCGAAATCAATCCATCTGTACTTGATAGTAGGCGCCGTACAAGTCTCATCGGTCTTCAGAGCATTCCTACATTCTTCCATGTATTCGTCTATACAGGGAATGTCGCCTTTGGGCCCACGCCTGTGGCCTTCGTGCCTACAGCGTGTGTAGTGGGTTTGGTATGTTGTGCACATATTCAGTGATCTCTAAACCCCTCCATCTACCGCGGTTTTCCGGATGCTTTTATATTGATCGTACTTTTTCAACTTTCTTTGTCCTGGATCTAATCATGATCGAAATTGTGACTTTGCTTTGAAGTTTGCATCGCGGTTCCCTTCTGATGGCGCGCCGCTACTACCAACGTAACATCGTGCCTATTGATTTTGTACATTAATTACAAAATGTGTATATTCGAGCTGACTTCAGGTACGTCAAGTTCTCCATCTGGATGCGTAGAGGGGTCGCCGCGGTACCACAAAAGCAGCATTATCTGACGTCATACTTAATCACCATTGGTTAATCTGGTGATGCTTCAATCATGCTCCAGTTTCCACAACCTTCTTGTTTACAGCCCTCAAGAACCCGACAATTCCAACTCGACGATTCAGCGGCATGTCGAAACCTAACATTGACATTAACGATTCCAGTTCCCCTGGTGCAAGGCTTCTTCAAGATATCATTGATACACATACATCTCATGCAGCTTTACCTATGGAAAGAAACAGCGGCACAGAATTATATCGAAAACTTAGCGACAAGGAAGACAAGATGCAGGATGCAGCGTCGCAGAGCTATAGACATGGCCTGCAGCGGTCAAGTTCGAGACGCACAGCAAACGGATACATGCCCATCGAAGATTATGGGTTGATCGGGAATATGCGGACCTGTGCGATGGTTGCCATGGATGGCGGACTTGATTACATGTGCTGGCCACATTTTGACTCGCCGTCCGTCTTCTGTCGCATTCTTGACAAAGAAAAGGGTGGTCACTTCACTATAGGCCCAATTAACGACGACTTTTGCACCACGAAACAACAGTATCTTCCCGCGAGCAACATTCTCCAGACGCGCTACTTGAAGGAAGAGGGCGTCATGAATGTTGTGGATTTCTTCCCAAGGCCAAATGACAAGAACTGGGATGCCCAGTTCCATGCTAATGTCATCGCGAGTGAGCACAATGGCAATGTGCCCGAGCGTCCCGATTTGAAGAAGTGGCTTGTTAGGCGAGTGGAATGCATGCGAGGCACTGTTGGGGTGAGTGTACACGTGTTTCCTGCATTCAACTATGCTCGGGACAAGCACACTACCGATATCACCGACTTGGGCAAGACTCCACAGGGACCGCACCTACAGCGCGTGATCTTCAAGTCTAAAGATCTATCTCTGGAACTGAATGTGACCATTGACTGTGGTAATGAACCAGAAGTGTCATGTCCAAGGATTGCTTTTGAGAAGACGCCCGAGCCCCAGAATCTGAGGGACGGGGTCACGGCTACTTTTACATTGACCGAGGGGCAGGCTGTGTCCTTCATTTTGCGCGATGCGGAAGACCATAGCCCAGACATCATTGAAACTAGTCAAGTTGTTGGGTTGCAACAAAGCACCCATGAGTATTGGGCTAGATGGATCCAGCAAAGCAAGTATGCGGGTAGATGGGAAGAGATTGTTACGAGGAGCCTGCTGCTCTTGAAGATGTTGACATTCGAGCCGAGTGGAGCAATCGTTGCTGCACCGACATTCTCTTTGCCAGAAGACTTTGGGGGTACGTCGCCCCTAGAAGTGACGACGCATTTACTGATATGGTATAGGGTCACGCAATTGGGACTATCGCTACTCGTGGGTGCGAGATGCGTCTTTTACGATATACATCTTTCTTAGAATGGGGTTTAGCCATGAAGCCGAAGCCTACGTCAGCTACATCTTCCAGCGCGTCAAGGAGGCCAAAGCACGCCACGGAGCGCTTCCAATCATGTTTAGTATCCATGGAGCAAGCGACTTACCCGAGGTTGAGCTTCCGCATTTGGAAGGCTATAGAGCGAGCCAACCTGTTCGTATTGGGAATGGAGCGGCCTCCCATACACAGCTTGACGTCTACGGTGAACTGATGGATGGAATCTATCTCGTAAATAGATTTGGACGCCCAGTTTCGTACGATCAGTGGCTTTCGGTTCGGGAGATTGCGGATTACGTCTGCACCATCTGGAAGGAGCCAGATATGTCAATCTGGGAGGTCCGTGGCATGAAGCAGAACTTTGTCTATAGCAAGATGATGTTGTGGGTAGCGCTTGACCGAGCGTTGCGCCTTGCGGACAAGAGGGGCTTCCCGTGCCCACACCGGGCAGAGTGGTGCCGAGTACGTGACGAGATTTATGAGGAGATCATGAAAAAGGGATATAACTCCGAGTTGGAGTGCTTCATCCAGAGCTACGAGTCGAATGAGGTTCTGGATTCGGCTGTGCTAATAGCGCCTTTGGTGTTTTTCATAGCGCCAACAGACCCTCGCTTCCTAAAGACGCTTGATCGGATACTAAAACCTCCTGAGAAGGGAGGCTTAACTAGCACTGGCCTGGTATTCAGGTACAACCACGCGCTTAGTGATGACGGTGTAGGCGGACAGGAAGGCAGTTTCTCCATGTGCACTTTCTGGTTGGTCGAAGCACTCACACGAGTAAGCACTCCAGTTTCCTACATCACCGCCATTCTATTCGCGTGTGCTTTTGTCTAACGAATGCAGGCTGGAGCGTATGACGAGAAGTATCTTTTGCAGGCCGTGACGATGTTTGAGAGCATGTTGAGTTTTGGAAATCATCTGCACATCTTCTCCGAGGAGATTGCGCGATCAGGGGAGCAGTTGGGCAACACTCCGCAAGCGTTTAGCCACTTGGCGTTGATATCCGCAGCATTCAACTTGAACAAGACGTTGAGCAGCCGACACCGGTAGGGGGGGGCGGTGTCGAGGGTCAGCAGAGGACATAGACAGAGCAACGCAATGTAGCATTACTAGTCAATACGAAACCGAGGCGAGTTGGTCTAGACGTCTATGCTAAGCTGGAGGAACCGCAATAATCAGCAATCAGTGCGTCATGGCTGCATTGTCCTCGATCTGGAATGAGATTCAATGTCGCTAAATTAATTGGGCTAGGAATTTACCGCCGGACGCCTATGAGGGCGTGGCGCACAGAACAGGTCGATCCCCTGACAGTGACACGCACAGTGCAGCGCACTGACTGGATAATCTCTTTCAACACATGTCACAGTATCGAATGTCTTCACACTTCCAGCAAGCCGCCCCAACACATCGCCAGCAGGCCATGATATAGCATACGTTTTCCTTTTCGGTTCAGTTCACCTTTTCGTCGACCATCAGCCAACTTGCCCTCTTCTTCCGGCCATCCCGCACCATCCGCACAACATACGTAGCGTCGTCATCGTTTGCTCTACCAACGCGCTCCATCCCAGGCAGTACCAGCATCAATACACGACCATGTCGCTCCCATCCAGTTCCTCAGTCGCGTCAAGCCTTGCGACAATTGACGAAGGGTACGAGATGGGTGCCCCGCGCAACGACGGTATGCTGGTTCGCGACTTTGGTTGGCCCTCCGTCTCTCCACGCTACCACGGTGACCACACACCTGAGAGCAACCCCGATTGGGACCACGACCCGCTCGAATGCGAAAAGGCGAGGCAAGAGGCTTTCGAGAGGATGGAAAGAAGTTACGCTTTGTACATGGCGAACCTAGGGAAGAAAGTGCCTGTTCAGAAGAAGAAGGCTTCTTGGTCCAGGTTCCTACCTTGGGTGCGATAAGGGTGGGCGACCTGGCGATGGTGCGCCTGCTTGCGACAATGTTTGAATAAGATGGGTACCCATTTGGCAGACCGATGCATGTGCATTGCAAGGGGCAGTCACTGTGATACGAAAAGAGAAAGTAAAAATTAATAGCCGAGTAGGAGTGGGGACTGGGGTAGAGGGGCAGTGGTGCACTGCCCCTACTCCGGGTACTCATGGCTTGGAGGCTGCTCGGCCTTGCAGTATCATGGGGCACACTAAACCAAGGAGGATACGGGGTTGGAGCGCACCTTTGGCTTGTCTGGAAGCTGTTTTTGATACCCTTTTCGTTTGTCATTTCCTATGTTTCGCAGAGTCTTTGCGCGTCATTTTGCAGTCTTTTCAGCGCATGTTGTTCTTGTATACCCCCGATTTAGATGCGTTCCTTCTGCCATGGCACTCGAGCCACATAATTCTATATAGTACGCAATATATGCATGGGCCGTTCCGAGAAACACTATTCCCGTGTCGGTGACTTGCATGCTGACCTGCATGTTGCCGCGGATTGAGTATCGCGGGGTTTCATCCTGTCCTTGAGGTGATTGGGAATTTTCTTCTAACCCACCACTGTGCGGCAACCGGCTTTTTCCGGCCAAGGCAATGAGCATAACTAGAAAGGGCTCCACTGCACAACGTGTCCAGTTTATTTCCTCGGCGCAGCAATTTCAGAAGACTTGCATCTTGTGAGTAGCTGATATTGGAGTAGTCTGCTTACGTATCTCTGCTCCATTCCATTACCACTTGCCACGATTCGATCGCCATTTTTTAGCCCGTACAAGAGCATCTACCATGGGCTCTTCGCTAGAACAAAAGACTATGCGAGCGCAGCAATATGATGCGCGAGACAACAAACTCCACCTCAATGAAGTACCGATCCCACAGCCCCGCGAGCATGAGCTCCTCATCAAGATGCAATGCGCATCTCTCTGCCACTCTGATGTGATGCTTTTCGAGCCCAATGAACAGCGTCTTATTCTCGGCAAGAACCCTATTACCATCGGCCACGAAGGCACAGGCAAGGTCGTTGCGACTGGGTCAGGAGAAGCAGCCAAGCAGTTCAAAGAGGGAGATGCAGTGGGTTTCCTCTGTGCCGTCGACTGCTGCTTCGAGTGCTATTGCTGCAAGAACGTCAGCAACATCTGGTGTTCGACGGGGCAGACCAAAATACAGGGCTTTAGTGCTGATGGGTATTTTGCCGAGTATGCAGTCGTGGATGCAAGGGAAGCTATCGTTTTGCCTGAGAACGGTCAGTTCATGTCCCGTTCAAGCAACACGCATAGGGGATGAAGGGACAAATGTGAAGGCAAAGCGCTAACTTTCATATGACAGTGGATCCGAAAACAGCAGCACCTCTTTTCTGCGCTGGTGTAACTGCATACCACAGTATAGCAGACTGCGAATTACCAGCTGGGTCCTGGCTTGCAGTCATCGGCTGTGGTGGTCTCGGACACATGGGTATCCAGTATGCCAAGGCCATGGGCCACAAAGTCATTGGCATTGATATTACCGATGCGGCCGTAGAAGAAGCAAGGAGTTGTGGTGCAGACTACACTCTCAATTCCGCGACAGACAAGGATTACCAGAAGAAGATACTGGAGCTCACCGGCGGTGGTGTGCATGCGGCAGTCAACTTCACAGCGTCCAAGAAGTCGTACGATGACTGCCCGGCAATAGTTAAGCCTGGCGAGGGTATGATCATGGTGGTAGGCATACCGCAGAAGCCATTGGAATTCAACGGCCTGGATATTGCGATGGGTCGTTACAAGGTCAAGGGATCGAACAATGGAAGTAAGTCAAGCCTGTCTTCTTCCTTGTCTTCTCCGTTTGAGACTAGGTGATGGAAGCTGACTTAAGATACAGCATGTTACAACATGAGGGAGGTGATTGAGTTCTCTGCAAAACACGATATTAAGGCGCACTTGACAGCGTTCCCGCTGGAAGAGGTACCCAAAATGATCGAGCTGATGAACTCACACCAAGCAAAGGGACGCATGGGTGTCATCTTTGATTAGAGAAGCAGGCATCTGGGAAGCCAACGAGAAGTATGGGGTAGCAGGAGCTATGTACAATGGCCATGAGGCCGGATTTGGACGTGTAGTAAAGACAAGCATGCACTGGTGTGGCTTTGGCTAAAGTGTTACCCGGGCAACGCTAGGCGATGAGGGAAAGCGCGCCCCTAGCGTGCATTTACACATGCGCTGCCCCGCCGCCGGCCGTGAAACATATGCACCACCAACAACACCCACGCCAGGTAGGAACTTTTGATTCCCCCGCCCGCAATTCTTGATACCCTTCCTCCTTCTCTTTTTCTTTGTGATACCCTCCCTTTTACCGGCGCCATGGGTTCCGAAGACCTCATCGACTTCGAGGTGATTGAAAACCAGAAGGAAAACATACAGTCGCTCCCTAGCGGCCGGTCCGCCAAAGCTCTCGCCCAACTGTACACACCGCCACTGACATCGGCCGCCGGCCAAGCCCCCTCGCCGTCGCAGATGCAAGATGCCAACAGCGCGACTCGGCTGCAGTACGAGAAGGAGCTCATGGCCATTGACGACTCAGACGACCCCCTCGATGTTTACGATCGCTATGTCAAGTGGACCCTGGACGCATACCCTTCCGCCCAGAACACACCCCAGTCGCAGCTCTGCCCACTGCTCGAGCGCGCAACAAAGACTTTCCAGTCGTCGCCGCAATACAAAAACGACGCCCGCTATCTGAAGCTCTGGCTGCACTACATCCACCTCTTCTCCGATGCGCCCCGCGAAACCTTTGCATACCTCGCCCGACACCACATTGGCGAGGAGCTTGCGTTGTACTATGAAGAGTTTGCCGCCTGGCTAGAGTCTGCAGGTCGCTTTGCACAAGCAGAGGAAGTATACAACATGGGCATTGAGCGCGGAGCCCGCCCAACAGAGCGCTTGGTTCGCAAGTATGGTGAGTTCCAGCACCGATGTGAGAGCCGGCCGCAACAAGCAGAGGAACCTACGAGCCCGGCATTGCCCGCTGTCCGCCCAGCGCTCGCGGCCAAGGTAGACCCGTTTGCTCTTGGCTCACCAAGCGCTCCTGCCCCGCAACCACAGGCTCAGCCAAAGGCTGCTGCAGGTACATCGCGCTCAGGAAAAGCCAAGCTCGCCATTTTCGCAGATGGTGACGACGCGGCAAAGCCCGCCTCGAGTGGCCGCACCGAAGGCTGGGGCGATATTGGATCGCTGGCGGATCGCAAAAAGGAGAATGCACAAGAGGCGAGGCCTTGGGCTGGCGAGACCCTGAAGGTTGGAAAGAAGAACACGGGTGTTCCCAAAATGGCAATCTTCAAGGATGAGGTGAGTTGAGCTACCTCCGTCGGCCCCTTCACGTATTTACGATTACAGGACTAATTGGTGGGCGTCTTGCCATTCATGTATTCAGAGCAAATCAAATCTCAATGGCGAAAACGTCAACTCTCATCCATTACGTGAATACCAACAAGCTGTCAATCCAAGGACAGGACGGCTCGAGGTCGTCTTTGTCGATTTGGAGAAGGTGTATCCCAATCATGAAGACCCAATGTCTGAAGAGTATTCTTTTGAGGAGCTGCGAGCTAAACACAGGGGGTGGCTGGACCATGATTGGACTACCATTCGAAAACAAGAAGAGCAGGCGAGAAAAGATGCTGAAGCAGCACTTGCTGCTGCTCAAACTCAACCCAAGGCCATACCTTTAGCACCCAAGCAAGAAGCCAAGCAAGAAGCCGAACCAGTTGCTAGGCCTCAAACAGTACCGTTGAAGGGGAGTGTTGATGATGACATGGCCAATGACGAGAATGCGCCGCCATCGCAGGCTGATGTAGACAAAGCAAAGGCAGCGAAAAAGGCCAGACGCGAAGAGCGTGCCAACAGGACTAGGAAAATTAAAGTCATGGAAACCAAGGAGATTCGCGGAGAAACACAGACGGGTGAGTGGTGGTGGTCTATCAGCGACGTATTATACTGACATAGCATAGTCCAAGCCAATCTGGATTCTCCGGTAAAATCCAAGGTACGGCGGAAAAAGGCAGGTTCCGAGATGACTATGACACTCCACACCAAGGAAGCCATGGATGAGATCTACGATATATTTAACGAGCCACTGAAGAACGCTGATGATAATCTTCCTGAAGCCCAGAGCGGTGAGGAAAGTAGCGATGATGACGAAGATGATTATTCCAGTGGTGCCGAGAGCACAGCGACTGGCCGTATATCCGGCACTACAAGTGAATATGGGGACGAGACGACAGTTGGAGGAGACTTTACACTCGGCACTCGAGTTCTAAACCATGATGATGATGATGATGATGATGATGACGATGATGAAAATGACGAGAGCAGTTCAGACGATACAGATGCAAAGAGTCTATCAGAGTCGTCTGACTTTACCGAGATCAAACCTGGACAAAAGGACGACGAGCAAGATGAGTCTGGGAACGAGTCTGAGCACTCTGAGCACTCTGAGCACTCTCAAGATGGTTCCTTTGATGAAACATCGAACGTAGATGGCGAATCGGAGCACCAACAGGACGAGCGGGTCGTCACCCCTACATGGCCTTCAGGACCAAGATCTCTCCCAACGCGCTTCGTTCCTGTCCCACCTGAAGACTACAACCCTGCTATGCGACCATATAGAGATCCAGTCGTCGTTGCCAACAACCGATTACCCTTCATGACGCCCATTGTGGAAAAGACTGAGTCATCTCTGGGCATTGCCACGGCTGTAGCACAGAAAGAATATTATGCGGCCAAAACACCTTCGCGGTCAAAGGGTACGCCTGCCATTTTGGAGGATGATGATGAGGAGGAGGAGGAGACCTGCAGCAGCCCCTTCTCTGATATTCTGGGACAAGTCATTGACGGGCCAGGCAAAGTTGCAAAGCTAGCGCTGACCGAATCGAAACCAGTGCCCAAAGAGCCTCTAGACGAGCCGCAGCGCAAGCCGTTGGCCGCAAAAGAGCGTCCGGTTGCAGTGGCCAAGCCTAGTGGACCGATCATCAAGGACACACAGTGCAACCCAGTCGATGATAGTATTCGCAAAGCCATCCTACAAGAAATCCAACCCCCATTGGAAAGCTACGAGGGCTACTACGCCGACACGGAGCAAAGCTATGGAAAAGGCGCGGATATTCGCAAGTACACAAAGGCGGTGTCAAAGTTGGGCAAGAATGCGCAGGACAAGACGGCAGGTAATGCTGTGGCGTGCCCTAGCTTGGTGTTTCCTGGGACAGAGCGGACTTATATTGTCAAGCGTGAGCTTGGTAAGGGTGCATTTGCTCCAGTGTACCTGGTGGAGAGCAAGGAAGCAGAGGAAAACGACGAGAACAAGCCTTTGCAAATGGGCAAGGGTGAGTTTGGTCTGAAGCGTCAACCTCTGGAGGCAATCAAGATGGAAGATCCGCCAACGCCGTGGGAGTTCTACATTATGCGGCAGGCCAAACGACGACTAGGTGTGTCACGAGCAGCCGAGTCAGTTGTCAGCGCATACGAAATGCATGTGTTCAAGGACGAGTGCTATCTGGTTGAAGAGTATCGCAATCAAGGAACACTGCTCGACTTGGTCAACCATGCTCGCACGGACAATGGAGCAATGGACGAGCAGCTGGCCATGTTCTTCACTGTTGAGTTGTTCCGTACAGTGGAAGCTTTGCACTCCAAGGGCATAATCCATGGCGATCTCAAGTCAGATAATGTTCTGGTACGGTTCGATGGAGTGCAGAAGGATGAGCACTGGGGTTCCGAGTACAAGCGCGACGGGCGCGACGGGTGGTCTGCCAAGGGCATTTCGCTGATTGACTTTGGTCGGGGCATTGACATGAACGCCTTTAAGCCCGAAGTGCAATTTATTGCGGATTGGCCGACGACCGAGGCCGACTGCGCGGAGATGCGCGAGTTGCGGCCTTGGACTCACCAAATCGACTACCACGGCCTCGCTGGCATTGTGCATAATCTCTTGTTTGGAAAGTACATCTCGGCCGTCGCTGAACGGGGTGCTACTCTGGGCTCAGGCGCGACCAAGACGTACAAGATCAAGGAGAGCTTGAAGCGGTACTGGCAGACTGAGATTTGGCACGAGTGCTTTGACTTGTTGCTGAACCCGCTGATGCATCTTGAGGGCGAGGAGGGAAGGCGACTGCCGGTGCTCAGGGGGATGAAGGAGTTGAGGGAGAAGATGGAGGAGTATCTCGAGAATAACTGTGAGAAGGGTGTTGGTCTCAAGGTGCTCGTTAGGCGGATGGAGGAAGTCGTGAAGCGGAGATGAGGATTAGGATTATGGAGTTTTGGGGCGTGTGCATTGGTTGGAGTTGTTTGACATGACTAGACGTACGTGATACCTTTTATGAGCATTGATTTTACGCGGTTTTTCGTTTATACTACACTTGCATCTTTTTGGAGGAGAATTGAACAAGAGTATTTTAGGTCATGTGTCGTGTGGCTCTTGGATGACTTGATATGATGCAAGGACAGCGCCACCGGGTAGTAGTCGTACTCTGGGTGCTTGCGTCCGTGCATTTGCGTGGGTGCCTTGAGCTTGCGGGGAGCCTGTACACCTCCGGCTTTTGTACTAGGTACACTGCATACAATTGACCCACTGCCACTTCCTCTCTTGACCTCCCACTTGTTTGCTTTGCGTATGCGGG
>JALPSE010000152.1:13260-32290 GCA_030558545.1 Bipolaris gigantea | reverse complement strand
GAGAGAGAGAGAGAGAGAGAGCATCTACCCAACCCCCACATCATCGCCGCCCGCCGCCTCAGCTACTCGCTCGACCACGCAGACTACCCGACGCCACTAGGACCATGTCGGCCGACCTAAGCAGCTTACTGCTGTCTTTTCAGCCCGAGAGTGCCGAGGTTGAAAAGAGGCGGGATTACGACCTCAAGGCGCGCAGCTTTGTCGCACAATTGTCCAACGTCTCTGCGCCACATTGGGTAAAGGAGGCGGATACACCACAAGATGTGCTCGTAGTGGGTATGCTTCCAGGAACCTGGGTGGGACTTGCTAACGTTGCAGACGCTCAACCCTGCTGTCAACTCAATGGCATACGCCTTTGCCCTCCGCAACCGTATCGCTGCGCTGGTGGAGAAGAAGAGCGTACCCGAGGCGCTACAGCCCGGGGGTGACCTGTGGAACCAGATGGTGTTGTTCTTCGAGACGGCAGATGCCATACAGCTGCGCTATGTGGGGAAGGAGTGGAAGAATCTGATTGAGTACACAGAGGAGATAGCACGTGGGTGTGGATCAGTAGGTTCAAGATTGCCATGGCTGGCACGAGGAGAAGATGCTGACCATGTCCAGCCGAGCCTTGCCATTGCGCCAATACGATCGGCCATGATGCGACTGGACCCTACCACGGGCACCTTCACGTCGGTCCATGTCAGCTTCATACACCTGTGTCTAGAGACGCGATCGTACGCAGCCGCTGAGCCCATCCTGGACAACTACATCCACACACTGCCACCAAAGATTCCAAGCGCAGTTCGTGAGGGACTAGAGTACTCTGTTGCATGTGCAGATGTAGCGAGTAGTGGAGAGTACATCCACCAGAACTCTGGCCATACAGACCGGGTTGGGTTGACGGATATACAAGAGTACTATGTTCTGGGTGCCATGGCGTACCTAGGCCTGGGGCGATTCAAAAAGGCGCAACAGTTGCTTGAGCACGTGCTCGTGGTTCCCTCTGCCAACACGGCCAACGGGCTCATGTTGGAGGCCTACAAAAAGTGGGTACTGGTGAGCTGTCTAGTACAGGGAAAGGTATGTTATGGGGAGAGAGAGAGAGAGAGGGAGAGGGAGAGGTAGAGGGAGAGTGGGATGGAAGAGCAAACACCAGCTGACCTGGACAGATGGGGAGTATTCCACGGACAGCGAATGCTAGCGCGATGAAGAGCATCAAGGCTGCATCCAAGGCATACGAGGCGCTTGCGGATGCGTACGAAGAGCTGGACAACATGTCCAAGTTGAGGGCTCAAGCACAAGCGGGTGGGGAGATATGGGCAGAGGTAAGAGGGATGCAGAAGATTGGTGTGAAACATGGGTTGAAACGGTGGAATGTCATGTTTTTGATGGAGGGCTGACAAAAGCATGTAGGATGGCAATGCAGGACTAGTGCGGGAGCTTATCAGCAGCCAGACGAGGACATATGTTTCACGGCTGTCACGGACATACTCTGCGATTCCATTGTGTAAGATTGCGAGACGACTGGGGGCTACGGGGGAGGACATGTCGCAGTACATTGAGGGGCTGATCAGGGATGGGCAGTTGAACGGGCGGTTGGAGGAGAGTGACAAGTCCGAGGCCGGGGTGGTATTACGCTTCTACCTGGACGCGAAACAGGGACCGTTGGCCAAGAGCGAGAAGGAGCAGCAGCAGGCGTTATTTGCGCAAACGGTGCGCACAAACAAGCTGGCGGAGCAGGTCAAGGATGCCGACTACCGGATGACGCTAAGCAAGGAGTACGTTGAGAACCAGAAGCGGGTGAACAAGAGGCAGGGCAACCATGGCGATGCCATGGACACTGCGTGGGACGATGGCCTGGAGGCGGAGGAGGACATGATGGGCGATTTGCACTGAAGGATGCGGCACAGGTGGGTTGTGTAGGGTAGGGGAGGATGGGCGGGCAGGGCAGGATAGATGGGGGTGAAGGGTTGGCGAGATTGGGCGGGTGGGTGCAGTGGACTTGGGCTGCCGAGGGTGAGGCATGAGGTAGCTTATGGCAGTAAAGAGGCAGTATTCGTAGGGGTTAGCATGAGATGATGATGATGATGATGATGATGAGCGTGGAAACAAGCGATGGAACAAAGACAGGGATGAGCCAATTGAGTAGCGATTCGATGCATGTCACATTCGTCTCGTGGCGAAGCAGAAGCAGAAGCAGAAGCAGAAGCAGAAGAAGAAGCAGAAGAAGAAGCAGAAGAAGAAGCAGAAAAAAAAGTAGCAGGAACCGCATCGGGCATGATGGCAGTTGGGAGAGCGAACGGGCAAGCGCGCGCGTGTGGGTGTTTTGGCATGGAGGTTGCTTTTGTGGTGGGATGCATGGCTTTTGGCGTCGGAGGCGTAGCGTGGGCCTCCGCCGGTGCCAGCGGTCCGAGCGGAAAGGCTGGCCAGGCGGGAGCGAGAGATTGCAGCAGGACGTGCGGACAGGCGCAAAACAGTGGACGAGGCAGTGAGATGAGTGCACACGAGTGCAAGCATGTATGAGTAGTGCGTCAGCGCTTGAGGGGTTGGCAGCACTGGCAGCACTGGCAGGACCGGCAACCGTAGCCTTCTAGAATACGGGGGGCCGTGGCCAGGGCGGATTGGCAGGGTCTGGTTGGCGCGTGGGCAGATTGGTCCTGCTTGGTTGCTTGGTTGCTTGGTGGGCTGACGAGGGCGCGCGACGAGAGGAGAGACGCAAGAGGGTGGGCACAGCGACAAGTCGAGCGAGACGGGCGCACGCTAGGCCGGATTGGGCACGCCCACCCCTGACAGCCGTACCAATACGACTCGGCGCCATGTGGCCGGCCGTCGCCGCTCCACATTCGTCTGTGTGTGCCGGTGCCTGTGCCGGTGCTCGATGACTGACGGCAGCACCATTCTACACCCACACCCACACCCACACCCTCACCCTCACCCTCACCCTCACCCTCACCCTCCCGCGCCCGCTCCCACACCCGCGCCCTCTCGCCCTCTCTCGCCCTGCCCGCCTCGGTCTGTCTCTGCACGCCCAGAGCGCGTTCCTGCTTGGGCAACCATGCCCGCATCCGCTGTGCATTAACCGCTGGCTCGGCCTGAGACACGCACCCAGTTGCTCCATTCTCCACCATGAACCACCAGGGCGAGCCCGCTGCCGGTGCAGCAGACGTGTGCGCAGAACCACCATCGGGAACAGACGAGCGGCTGTCGCTGCAGTCGCAGTCGCATTCCCACCACCGCCGCCAGTCGTCGTTGGTGGGAGCGGTCAAGCGGTCAGCCTCACTCAGGGACGCCGCCAACCCTCACCCGCACACCTCGTCCAACCCCCACAGCCGGGCCACACCGCCCCCTCCCGCTTCTTCCAGGCGACGGTCGAGCGCAGCCAACGGTGCAGCAGAGGCAATTGGCCTGTTGGACGACCATGAGGGGAAGTCGCACCATCAGCCCTACCACCACCACCACCACCAGCAGGTCCATCACCACCAGCCAAGCTACCCGCGCAAGCCAAGCATTACCTCTGCCACCAGCGCCCCCAATGGCGCCCTACCACACCCGCACGACTCCTCTCGTATCCATCCTTCGCCGCCCGCCCGCTCAAACAAGTTGCACAACTCCAACACCCGCTCGCCCACCTCTAGCCCCCGCCGCTCCCGCCCTCGCTCCCCGGTCCACGACCCCCCGCCCACAGGCACTGCACCCCCCAGGCCGCCCAAACTGCCCCCCGTCCTCCTGCCCTCGACCGTCTACGACCCAAACACGCCCACCACCACCTCTGCCGCAAACTCGCCCTCTGCAGCCAGCCTCTTTGCCCCCAACCTACAATCCGTGAATGCCCCGCGAGACTACTTCAGCTCCAAACCCACTCAACCCCAGCCCCTTGTCCAGCGAACCCCCTCTCGCACCAGAGTCGACAAGGTGCTGGCCAAAACCCCCCTCGCCTCGCCCGCCATTCTCAACGAGGCTGACCCAAGGCACGACTCTGCGTCGGGCCCAGGTCGGTCGTCGTCGACAGCACGGCGGCCCTCAGTCGCTGCTGCTGCCGTCGCTGCTGCTGCTGCCGCCGCCGCCGCCGCCCCTACCACCACAACGACCGCCGCCCCTGCCGCCGCCGCCCCTTTGGGCCACAGGCACGCAGCCTCGCGCCAACACGCGGCGAGCCAGAGCAAGGACCATTCCCGAACCGCAAGCCGAGCCCACGCCACGAGTCCAAGCTGGGATCACACTCGCAACGAAAGCAACACCAGCGCAAAATTGGACGACCACTACCAAGGCACCCCGCCCCGCACCCGCGAGCGGAGGGAAAAGGACAAAAAGACCATGTTGTCGCGGGCGCTGCAAAAGGCAAATACGGCTGTCCTGCTCGACAATGCCCAGAACTTCGAGGGCGCCATGGAGGCGTACGAGGACGCGTGCAAACTCCTGCAGCAAGTCATGGTCCGCAGCTCCCAGGAGGAGGACAGGCGCAAGTTGGACGCCATTCGTGTAACATATACCAACCGGATAGAAGAGCTCCGTCGACTCGACCCTGCCTACACCCATGGCAGCGGCAAGTCACTGCCCGCTCGCCCTATGAGTGGAGAATCGCTGGACGAACACCGCTCAATACTCCTACTCGAGGACGACGACGAAGAGCCTGCAGCAGTCCAAACTGCCTCTGTTTCTCGAGTCGCAAACGATGCCTCGGCACACGAAAACTCTCTCGCCGGCAAACCAGAACAAGCGCCTTCTCACCAATTGCCCCTGCGCAGTGACTACCAAGGTCCCCGCGAGTCGGTCATCTCAACTGCCATCCGTGACGTGCAAAAAGGCATGCAAAACTCGCAATTCAGTCTACAACCACCGCCTGCCAGACTTGGGCCTTTGGCTACTTCTGGTCGCTCTCCGGTTGCCGAACCAGCCATGGATCGCACATATATGCCCCCGCCCCTTTCGCCTAGGAGATCAAAGTCACCCCTATTCGACAGCCAGAGTGAATCCAGACCGGACGAGCCCGGTCGCCTGTTGCCACCACAGCCGACACCGAGGGCCAACCACCAGCGAGTCCACAGCAACGAGTCTACCTCATGGCTTGACACCATAGACGAATCCGGGGGCTCCTCGTGCTCCTCGTCAGTGCACTCCATGTCCCCGGGAGGGCCGCGCCGAAAACACCTACGGAATCCAAGTGGAGAGACCGAAGCAGAGTTTGACGCGGCGCTCGATGCTGCCGTGGAAGCTGCGTACGACGACGGTTACGAACCTTATGATGACAACATTCCCATGCCAGCCGATCTACTATCGGCCAAGATGCGAAACGCGGAAGTGGCCAAGGAGCGCGTACGGGAAGCAGAACGCGAAGAGGCTATTGCAGCAGCCAAGTATCGTTACAAGGAAACCCAAATTCGCAACGAGGCACTGCCACACGTACGTGAGACTGCCGAAGTCACGCTCAACGACGAGGCGGAAGAGGAGGAAAGGCTGCTCGATGAGATGACTAGAGAGTACATGCTGGACGGTTTCGACTTCGACTTGCAAACCAAATCAGCGCTGCCACGCCAGTCGGACTCGAGCAACTTTTCTGGAAGCACGTACAACAGTTCAGTGTCCTCGCACAGGACAACAGGCGGAACGTCGCTCTCAACCGTTACCGAAGTGGCCCACCACCCATCCTCCAAACCACTACCCGCACATTCCCCTCCCCCGGCCCCCGCTCCGTCTGGTGCTCTGCCTGCACTGCCCCCAGTTGTCGAGTCACAAGCATCCAATACAACCGATGCAGCAGAAGCGACGCCCCGACCCAATACCGCAACCAAGGACGCCGCTTCTGTGCGAAGCCGCAGATTGTCGGGGCAACACGCCAAATCGCTCAAAATCGAGACATCTGTGCTCAATATTCCGCCTGCACCGCATACAGAGAAGCCGCCCGTACCAGCAAAGGACGTGCCCATTGATCTTCCTGCACAACCAAAGTCTGCTGCCGCTGCTGCTACATCGTTTAGCACTAGCAAATCTTTCCAGGATTCGACATTCAAATTGCCTGCCCTGCCGCAAATGGCCCAACAGACCAGTCTTGCCGCCCCTTCGCCACAGCCCGCACTGTATAGTCCTTCTGAGAATGGTCCTAGTCCGTCGCCAATGCTACACAGTGTCTCAAGCGAGCCCGGTCTTGCGCCCGCTTCCCCCAAAACCGGAAAAACCCCAAACCTGGGTATTAGAAAAAACAAATCTTCGCTTAGCTTGAAGCAGCGGAATTTGTCCATGTCTAGCCCAGACGGCTCCGACGTATCCATTGGAACACCGCTCAGCACAACCTTTTCCGTCACCGGACGGAAACCTAGCAACGCCGGACTGCCCATCCCAACTCCTAGCCTTCCCACGTTTAACATTGATGGCCTACCGAGCGGCGGAATGCATCTATTCGAGAGTGACATTCACTCGCCCTTTTCTCCCAGCTCACCCAGTCCAGCGATTACGAATGCACCTATTCCACTGGAGCCATGTCCGGACTCGTATCTGCTGAGGCCATTTTGGCTGATGCGATGCTTCTATCAGACGATCGCGCACCCCCGCGGCGGTTACCTCTCCACCAAGCTTTTCATTCCTCGCGATGTCTGGCGCGTCAAGGGTGTCAAATTGAAGAATGTTGAAGACAAGATTGCCAACTGCGACATGCTCACCGCCGCGCTGCAGAAGCTAGCTGCTGTCGACACAGACGATGCGGATGCCGTGCTGGAAGAGATGCAGTCTCTCGAACTAGTGCTTGACCAGGTACAGGCGCAGCTAGTCAAGAAGCTCGGCAACGAAGTCGGTATCCAATCCGTATCCATTCTCTTTAAAGATGCAACTACCGTGGGCGAAGGCGCAGCATCTACAGACGGCTTTTCCAAGGGCCCAACCATTAGCCAAGACTTTGTGCCCAAGGGTGCTGTTGCCCAGGGCAAGTCGTACCTGGCGTCATGGCGCAAACTGCGGTCCAAGAACTCTGGTGTCAATCTTGCTAGCATGGCTACCGGTACCACGAGGAGTGGAGAGGTGCCAAAGGATACGCTCATCATGGCTACCCTTCCCATGACGAATTTGACAAGCATACGGTTTGCAAAGCGCGACATTTTTGGCATGAACTTTGAGGGCCCCAATGCAGGATACATGGGATCTTTGGCGCGCTTGTTTGATGCAGTTCAGATACTGGGTGAGTTTTTTTTTTTGCTTTTCCTCCTCCTTCTTTATGCTCTGCAATGGTTTGCTAACTGCATACTCTCTTGTAGATCAAATCGCGCGTCAAGTCGAAGACCCAGGTCTCAAGCACTCTTCACCCACTCACGTTGGACTCGAACTGTCCACTCGCCATGCCGCCGAGTTCTTTGGCTTCTACATTTGTCGGTTTGTCCTTTCCGACGTGACACTTATGCTAGACAAGTTTATCAAGAGAGGGAGCGAATGGGTTTTGGTTTAAAGAGGGTTGTGAGAGTGTATAACAGCGGGTGAGTGAGTGAGTGCGAGAGAGAAAGAGAGAGAGAAAAGAGAGGCTTTGCAAGAAGAGGGGACATACTTACCTCCTTGTCCTCCTTGCGCGTTCCTTGCCCCTTTCCCATCATTGCAAGTGATGGTTGATTGGGCGAGTTGTTGAACATTGAACCCGTAATGAGAATGAAGAGATGTCACAATGCATCTAGTGCGTCTCCATTCCTGTCTAACTATTCGCCTTGAACGGGTGTATTCGTACTTGGTCTTTGTTTCCTTTTTTTTTCTTCTCCTCTCTTCTCCTCTCTTCTCCTCTCTTCTCCTCTCTCCTCCTCTCTCCTTCTCTCCCCTCCTCCTTTCATCCTCCTCCCATCTATTCTCTCCATCTTCTTTCCTCTTCCTCTTTACATTCATCATCCCCTTTTTCTTCTTTACCTTTTTCTTCCCCTTTTTCTCCTCTTCTTCTCTTGAGATTTTCCATCACGAGGCTACGGATTGCGTTGTCTGCTTTCATTCTTGTCCCTTGGGGGTTTTTTTACCTTTTTTTTTGGCACTTGATGGCCGCTACTTGTTTGTCACTTGTCTTTTTTTTGGTCTTCTTCTCCATGGTCGGATGCATTGGTCTTCTTCTTCTTCTCTCGGTGCATTTGCCTCTTTGGTTGGTTGTTTGCTCGTCTCTTTGAAGATATCCCAAGTCTCCTTGTTTGTGTTGTTGTTGTTGTTGTTGTTGTTGTTGTCGTCGTCGTCGTCGTCTAGCTTAGCTTAGCTGCACTTTGCTAGCGAATATCAAAACTATTCTTGTCCGCCATTCTTGGTCCATGGCCTGGGCTGGAATGTCTTTTCATCATTGAAAAATTTGGTTTGATGAGATGAAAGAAAGAAAGTTTGATTCTTAGTAGGTGAAGAGGAAGGGGTACTACCTAACAGACTAGCTGCGAACAGAAGAGGCAATGGAGAGGGTGCAGTATGCTCTCAAACGACCAATGCCTGTGCCACTCGCTTCGCGGATTGGGTCTCGCTCCTATTCCAAAGCTCCTGATGCGTGTAGAACCTCCCATTCTCAGGCGGTGGTCTCTTCAGCTGACCTCTTGCCGCCAACGGCCTGCCGCTCGATAGTGCCTCATGTAGCTCGGCCGAAGCATCGTCGTCTTCGCCGCTTGGCAGATTGAGTGGACGACCCCATGCCGCTTGCGCGCTTTCCAGCCCACTGCTTGCGCGAATTGTGCGTATGACGGCCAAGGAGGTGATGAGATTGGCTTTTAGCATCGCTATTTGGAATACCGTGAGGGTCAGCTGCAGGCTGCTGATGGCGTCGCTGACGGGGGCGTTCATCTCCCGGTGGAACATGCGTCCGAGTGCCGTCAGGTTGTTGCTCAGGTTGGGAATGGACTGGACGTATTCGAGGTAGGGGTTTGTGAGATCGCTCGTTACGTTGCCGAACGTGAGGGTTGCAGTGGGAAGGACGGTTGGGGGGACTCCGCTCGCGTTCAGCGAGAGCGTGGGTGCGGTTTTGTTCAGAGGCCATGTGGAGTTGATGGCAACGGAGACATTGACCGTGTTTACAGCAGTGAGCCATTCGGTCTGGGGTCCTGGCGGTCAACTTCGACTTCACACCGAGACATGAAGGGTCTGGTGAAGACACACCTTGTTTGTGTCGAGCTGAAACTTTCCCCTCAGGATAGTGCTGGTGATGTTGTTCACAAGATTGGCAGTGCCCATTGAGCTGCTGTCAAGCATGCTGCTGACGCCGAAACCAGAGACTGCGTTGTTGGGGTCCCCGATAGAATTCGCTGCCGCGTTGATGAGGCTCCTCAGATCAGCGAGGTCCTGTACAGCCGGTGCGACAGCTGCCGCAGCGATTGGAACGAGGACGAGGCTGGTTACCAGCATAATGTATCGTCCGTCGGGTAGGCAAGTAGGGTGGAAATTTGCTAAGCTATCAATACAGCTAGCAAGTATCGATACTGACAACTGTTAGGTGGGAGGATTGAGCGAAGGATAAGGAAAATCACTACAAGCTACGTGTTGCTTGGAGTGTGCTGTGGATGACGACAAGGCAATCAGAAGCTACACCGTGCAGAAGATATTCCATGGCTTGTTTAGCCATGTGGCCGATGGAAGTCACGATGACCACTGTAAACACTGACAGAATAAAAGGGTAGCCGCTTCGAGCTTGCCGCACCAGTACACATCTAGAGATCCCTACTTTCTACCTATTGCTCTTTCCTAGCATGTTACCTCTACAATTCAACTCTTGTATCTACTTTTTCCTTTTAAATCATGGCTTGAATTGGATCATTTGTGTGGTGTAAAACTTATCGGAATATTTTTTTCCCAGAAAAGAATAGAAGGCCACACCACAACCTGCCGGGATCGGATATCCAGATAAAAGGCTTTGCAGTCAAGATAATAACTCGAACGAAAGGGACTTTCCAAACTACACATTACTCCTACCTGTATCTTCAACGTCTACCCTCTCTGGCTCTGCATTTCTGCAATCATCTACACCTTGACCACCGCACATGATCTCTGCAGATAAAGTTGGGCGCGGAAGGCTCGAGCTTCAGAGAACAACTGGCTTGTGCGAGGACAGTGCGCTTTTGCCCAAGTCGTAGCTTCTTCCTGTTGCACTTAGCTATTCGACTTGGCACAAATCAGTCGCGTTCTTGAACCAGCATTCGTCAGAACCAGGTCAGGGTAGGATGGAAGCGGATCTGTAAAATCGAATGTAGAGTGCTGTAACCGTGCTGTGCTGTACCAAAGACAGTACCCGGTAAAAGGTAATTGAGCATAATAGACACAGTTGGTGTCACGGCTTGCCTTTGACCTCGAGACGTTAATACTGGGCTATGACCCATGCACATCGACCAAACTTCGAGTAGATACCTTTGGATTACGATATTGAGCAGGAGTATTCTGCAGCAAATGGGTTATTATCAATTGTTGAATACATCTACTGTATGACTCTCATTCTGATAGCGAACTGATGCCGAGACGTTGCGTATTTGAAAACAGCCCGAATATGAGAGAATGATCCAGCCTCCAGCAAGACTCTGTTGAACACTTCCGGAATACTGCTTATATTCCACTGCACGGAGTTATGGATACAAAGCCTGTTAAACCTGCTCGAGAAATTTGCATATTCAGCGAGTATGACCAGAATCATGGATCCTGTCCGTCAACCTATCCAAAGTGTCCACTTCCTAGCGGACAGCGGTACACCATAGCCATGCAGTAAAAACAGATGACTATGCACCTTTCTAACTCGGGTCCCTATCCACTCCAGCTTGCCACTCGCCTTTGACATGTAATGATCGTCATGAGCAGCCGGTATGTTGGTCAAAGTTAGGAACTCCGACTTCTCAGGACTAGAGATCCATGCTATCATTTCTGGATCGCGAATCACCATTGGCCTTCTCATATGCTCTCCACCACAGTGCGATATTTGCTGCTACTAGCAAGTCCATCATTTTCAAGCCTTCGTCCTCGAGAATAATCTTTCCAAGTTTTGCCTGCTTGCCGCCCATACCTCCTCCTGCAAACTCCTGTCCAAGAGAGAGATCCATGCGGTCTTCATTGTTTTCATCTACATTGATAGATGTTGTGGAGTTATGGCGAGAATGATGACCTCGGCGAAAGAAGGAGGACCGCTTAGATGCTTCAACGCCTCTAGCCGCGGATCTATTAGGGCCACTGGGGAGGTTGAACCTGAGCTCGCTCAAGCTTGCACTTGAGATTGGTGCTCCTTGAATTCCAGGAATGACATGGCGGCACTAGTAGAATGATTAGTCTCTTGGGCATCAATGTGAAAGAACTGATATAGCTACCTTGAGGGATCCTCCACCCACGCCGGTAACAAACTCACAGCGTCCGTTCCACGGGCTTGTGAAGACATAGCCACGAAAACTTGTCTGTCTTTCAGAAACCTGAATGCTGCCGTGTGTCTGATGGTCATGTGCCTGGAATGAAGGTGAGAGCGGAGAACGCAGGTCCATTGACGGTCTCTCAGCCTGTCCAGTATAGCTACCTTTGGAACTAGGCCGGGCGTAATTGGCGTCGTAGGAGCTATTCTTCCTGTGTCCAAATGCATGGCCCAAGTGCTGTGTCCCTTCCAACCAGATACGTCGACGGAATACATTACCACTCGCGGCCTGGTCGCCTGTTTGCGATTCCATTGTTCCAGAGTGTCCCGTTTGCCATGACTGAGCAGAGAAGCCACTGTCTCGGCTCACCAAAGGTGGCTGAGATTTATCGGACGCGTCTGAGTGGAGGAATTTAGAGTATCCAGGATTGAACACCTGGATGTACATCGGCGCCCCAGACTTTTTCTTGTTAGTGGGATCTCTCAAAGCTGAAGATGAAATCTCAACAATGGGAGGATCCTCAATACGGGCGACATTCCATTGAGCGCCAGATGCCGGGTCTCTCCGGATGAGCGTGAGTGATGGGGGTTCACGTGGTGGGTTCTCTGATCGCCGACGTGGCAGCGGCGGTGGCCTCTCGTTTTCCTGGTGTTGGGTCGAGTCAAATGAACGCCGCGGGTTGTTATAGTCTGGCGCAAGTACCCCTTGTCTTTGCGAAAAAATCCCGGCGCTGATATTGTGGCTATTTGAGTAATTGTCAATAGGAGCCAGGGTTCCTGGCACGGGTTTTCGCATGGGAGGAACAGCATTAGAAGCTCCTGGAACCGCTTTCCGCGGAACCAGCGGGGGAGATGATAGATTTTGGCCTACAGCATCGCGATCTCTCAGCTCTGGGGGGTCGACGAGGTAAGCATCCTCGGGCTGGTTGACGTGGACATAGTACAATGAACTTTGGATGTCTTCTGCTGTCACTACCTTCTCGCGTGGCTTCATAGGTGAAAGAAAAACATCTGGCGATGTCAGGATACATTTGACGAGTAAACGTGGGCAATCGTACCTCTGCTACCAGGAACACGCGCGATGTACAATACTAGCGGATCATGCCTAAAATGCGTCGGATTTCTTGGGTAAGATGGTGGGTTAAAGGCAAGTGCTGTAAGTGAAGAGAGTGACTTTGCTTCGACAACGGGCGCAGCCATGAGAGCGAGAGAGGCGGGCACTGGCGACGGGGAAGGAGAGTGCGCGACGGTGGCTTTGAGGGCGTTGCCGCGTGCCACAAGGACTGTTATTGCAGTCCTGGGCAGCGTTGCCTAGGATATATGTGACAAGCCGTTCAACGCTCAGGTTTGTGCTTGCCTCCGTGTGGCTGTGCGGCCGCGTCTCCCCGCTAGGGACATCAGTCTTATATGTATGTGCGTATACTTGGAGCAGAAGCGCCGCCGTCTTGGCCTATTGTTGCGCAGGGCGACTGACAGGTGGATCGGGCTGACGCGCATCAATCCGCAGGGCCCTGCTGGTGATGCTGGTGGTGAAGGAGGCTGTAGCCATGAGCACGCGAGGTTATTTCTGGTTAGGCCCGGCTCACGGACGCTGATTGGCCCTTGAAGCCAAGGGTCCAAGCGCGGAAAGTGTCTGCGAAATCTTGGCTTCCATGCATTCCAACCTCGATTTTCGCGGCCCGCACACGACACACTCGCCCCGCCCACTTCATGCCCATCTGCCTTGCTGATACTCGCGCGCATCTAGCTTATACAAGATGAGGGATAATCTCGAGGTATGTGGCGACATTGTTGGCTATCCATCCTTCTTGCCGCTGACCGGAAGCTGTAGGAGCGATTGAAGAGCCACGCGCGGGCATTCGAAGGGCTTATGTCCTTGATACCCGCAAAGGAATACTATGGCAAGGACGAGAGTATCACCAGCGTATGCACCTCTGCCTTCCTGCGCCCCCGCTCCGTGCTGATATGATGTCTGCAGACGCAATGGCAAAAGAGAGGAAAGAAGCAAACCCTCGAAGAACGACAGGCTGCCAAGCGTGCGAAGCTGGATCCTGCCTCCCACAAAAGCGCCAAAGATGTCATGGATGAGAACGCGCTGAAGCGGAAGCGTGAGTTGGAGGGTGAGGCCGACACGGAGGTTTCCGAGGCCGAGTCGTCCGATCTGGACATGGACATCACAAAGGAGAAGCCCCTAGAGGGAATCAAAAGCAAAGCAAAAAAGCAGAAAACCCAGCCTGTCGAGCCAGAAGATGACGATGACGAGACTGCCGAGACCCGGGCCTTGTCAAAATCTGAAGCCAAAGCTGCGGCCAAGGCAGAGAAGCGGAGAGAGAAGAGAAAGGAGAAGCAGGAGAAGAACAAGCAGAAACTGGAGGCAAAGAAGAACAAAAAGACAGCGTTTGAAGGCCTTGTCGCCACCAAAGAGGCCAAGGAGGACCAGGAGGACCAGGAGGAGGACGATGACGACGACGCGGCTGCCGATGACTTTGAAAATGAAGATGACCAAATCGAAGCACTAGATGTCAGTGGCCTTGTCGAAGAGGGTCAGTCTACAGCTCCATCCACTGCTGCCAATTCCAACTCCTCCACAGCTTCTGTCGCCTCGGCCAGCTCATCAGCCTCGTCGATACCCCAGTCAACTGAAGAGGCATCGCAAAAGAAAGCCAAGAAGCCTTACACCATTGATCCAAAAAGTCACGAAAATTTCCGTGCGCGATTGAATGCAAAGCTAGAAGCCATGCGTGCGGCACGGAAGGCTGACGGTCCGGACGGACGGCCTGCTCGGAACCGAGCGGAGCTCATTGAAGCGCGGCGGAAGAAGGAGGCTGAGCGAAAAGCTGCTAAGAAAGCCCTTCGTCAGGAAGCAAAGGATGATGAAGCTCGTCGGCAAGCGGAAGAACAATTAGCACGCATAAGAGGCGGCTCGGGCTCCCCTTCCGTCTTCCCGGCCAGATCACCAGAGGTTGAACGCAATTTCAATTTCGGTAATGTTGCTTGGGACGGCCAACACCTAGACTCAAATCTTTCTGGGTTCCTGCAGTCCCGAAAAAAGAAGGGCAAGTCAGACAGCAAGACAGCCCTTGAAGCTGCACAGAAGAAACAAGCCCGTATCAATGCACTTGACGAGGATAAGCGCAAGGATATACTGGAGAAGGAGCTATGGCTTGCTGCAAAGAAGAGAGCGCAGGGAGAAAAGGTATTCGACGATGTAGGTCTTCTCAAGAAGAGTCTGAAGCGTCAGCAAAAACAAAAGGATAAGAGTACGCAGGAGTGGAAAGAGAGGATTACCAATGTGGAGCAGGGTAAGGCAGCGAAGCAGAAGAAGCGCGAGGAGAACCTCAAGAAGCGTAGGGAGGAGAAGGGACAGAAGAAGGGGAAAAAGAAGGTTAAGAAGCCTGGCAAGAAAGTCAAGCGGCCAGGCTTTGAGGGCACCATGAAGGCACGATAGGCACTAGGTTGTACGAATACTAATCATGGCCCGCGGGGGGGAGGGGGGTTCGGTAAAAAACAAGGCGGTAACGTGCGTGCTATCTAGGGAGCATTTTGGCGTTTGATACCATACCGTGCAGTATGCGGTCTTGAATATTACAATGCTTTCTACGAAAAACTTTGTTTTGCGGTTCATCTGCTAGCTCTCTTTATCAAAGAAAAAACGGTATACGGACTGCTCTCTGCATAACCGGCAACGCAACCTGTATATTCGCTCCACGTTGAACCAGTGGTTAGGTCATTGTATAACTATGTCAAGGGCAGTTCTTTTGGTGTACTGATAATGCATTGACAAAAGAAACCCAACGCTTGGTGGTGTCGAGTGGAACCGCTCCTATAGTATTTACAACGATGTCACCGGGTTCAGAACTCCCCTTATCTGTAAGGTGCATCGGCACGAGCAGCCGCAGCAATCTCGGGCTCCCACTTGTCTCCGTTTGCGAGCAACTTCTCCTTGTTATACAGAAGCTCCTCACGCGTCTCAGTGGCGTACTCAGCATTGGGACCTGAGGTTCGTCAGTATTTCCTCTGTGATGCTACAATTTATCGTAAACATACCCTCGACAATAGCATCAACAGGGCAGCTCTCCTGGCACAGACCGCAGTAGATGCACTTTGTCATATCAATGTCGTAGCGCGTGGTCCTCCTGCTGCCGTCCATGCGCTCCTCAGCCTCGATCGTGATGGCCTGCGCAGGGCAAATGGCCTCGCAGAGCTTGCAAGCAATGCAACGCTCCTCACCTGTGGGGTACCGTCGCAGAGCGTGCTCGCCCCGGAAACGGGGTGAGATGGGGCCCTTCTCGAAAGGGTAGAGGATGGTGTATCTTTCGAAACAGTCAGATTCCCGCCGGTCAGAGACTACAGGCTGGCTCATGGCTCGCCGCCAGAGGGGGCTTACTTACGCCGGTCGGAAGAACTGCTCGAGCGAGACATACATGCCACGGAACATCTCGATGAGCAGAAAGTACTTGCCGGCGCGGTCCAATGCGCCTTCGCCTTCATCCCATCGCTTGGGTTTCGGTAACCGGAAGCCTGGCGGTGGGGGTCCTGCTGGGGTGGCCGCACGGGAGAGGGTGGTAGAGAAGAAGACGACTGTGGCGGGCGAGGGGAGGCGTCGGGACGCGAAGTGTGGCGAGCGGAGCAGTGTGGCAGCTGGGCGGCTGCGTGCCAGCATTGTCAATGGCTTTGCGCTGGTCATTGTGAGCGTGGATGGGGTCGTGGGCGAGCCGTGGGTTGCTGTCGAATGCGGAGAGGTTGTCGCCAAGTTCGAGACTTGAGGTTGGTCGCTTGTAACGCCGAAGCTGCGATTGGCCAAGAACAGCAGTGACGGCAACGAGGGCCGGGAGGCAACTATGAGGTCTGTAATGTGCACTAGACAATAGTCCAGACTCTATCTATTCGATTGTTTTTTCAAAAGAAAAAATACTTGTAGTAGTATTGTTTGTTGCTTTGGAGGTCCGTTTGATTGATGCTGCAAATGGCTTCCTGACGGCTGACTAACGTAACGTAACTTTAGTCTGAAGTTCTAAACTCTAGTCGAGCGGAGCGCAGCCATCACCACCCACCACCGACCTCGCTATCTCGCCAACGGCACTCTGCAAATCGCTCAACATGTTCCGAACAGCACTCCTCAGGTCCGCAAGGTCCGCGGTCCGCGCCGCACCACGATGCCAGGCCGCAATGGCTCGCCCTGTTGCGCGAAGCTCCTTCGTTCAGCCAAAGCAAATCACCCCCTCCTTATACTTCCAGGCCGTACGATGCTACGCCGCGAGCGCTGGTCTGTCACAGGATGAGGTCACTGGCAGGATAATGGATCTGCTAAAGAACTTTGATAAGGTAATGGGAATGCGCTCGAGTTTCGGGCCCGTGACTAACCCATTCGCAGGTCAATGACACCTCAAAGGTAGCCTTCCCACTTCGCATAGCCGCTTTGCAGGGCAAATACTTATTTTTGTACAGCTCAATGCCGAGTCCCACTTCCACAACGACCTCGGTCTGGACAGCCTGGATACGGTAGAAGTAGTCATGGCAATTGAGGAGGTTAGTCGCAATGCGGGCTGCATGGGAAAGAGCAAGCTGACAGTGGTGCAGGAATTCAGCATTGAGATTCCCGACAAGGAAGCCGATGCCATTCACAGCGGTACGCATTTTGGGGAATGTTGGAAGGATTTGGCATACTGATGATATCACAGTCAAGCAAGCAGTGGAGTACATCCTTGCCCAGCCCGACGGTGAGTGGTAGTTTGGTACGCATCCCGTGGGTTGTATGCTAACTTTGTGGTAGCGCACTAGATGATATCCAAGAAGCTGGGTACTAAGTCGGGCAAGATGGACGTGGACTTGGTGGTCGGTTCTACTGGCATTGCTATATATATAGATATGCCTCCTTGTAAAACAGTCGCCGGGGTCGGCAGAGTGTGCTTGAGATAGAATTGACGCTATCCACCTGCTGATGTTATGACTACTTGCCTGTTTGTGGTGCCTAGAGGGTGGGTTTACCAGAGGATGGAGGCGTGTGTAACTATTCTTGGCATGCAAGACCCGGGCGTTGTCCGCTGATTACGGTGACACGAGAACCAACCCCAACTCACGGCTTGCACAAGCGGCCCGCGATCTACCGCTTTGGACTATTTGCATTGCATTACAGTGGCCGGCGACTTTGGCACCCACAGTCCTCTTACACCGAAAGTCCCACAAAAGCTGATACCGCGCATGCGCTGCCCAAGCGTCCTCATCCCTGCGCCCGTCGAGGAGCATCACCCATAATTTCCAGCAGAAACCCCCCCCTCCCCGCTAGTTCCACCACCACCACCACACCCCTATGGCTTCGAGCTCTGGTCTGATGCGCCGGAGAGGAGGCGGCGGTGGCGCCACAGGCAACGGCGAAGACGAGAGCAGCCGGGTCAGTTCGCCAGCACCCAAGCGCATCGACGATCGCACGCCCGAAACGTCCTACGAGAGCTCGGAGAATGGGCACAAGATTGCATTCGACCCGCGCGACATTAGCGAGAATGTGGAAAGAAGCAAACAGCCCAAACTGACGCTGATGGAGGAGATTATCCTCATGGGGCTCAAGGACAAGCAGGTGGGTTGATTGCACGTGGAAGGGTTGGCAAAGGGGGCAAGGCTGATGCACGAGAATAGGGATACCTCTCCTTCTGGAACGACAACATTTCCTATGCGTTGCGAGGATGCATCGTCATAGAATTGGCATTCCGAGGCCGGGTGAGCATGCAAAAGGACTCGTCGCGACGACGGTTCCCGCTTGCCGACCGGGTGATTGAGGTGATTGATGACACGTTGACGGGCGAGGTGCTGCTGGACGAAGCCCTCAAGATGATGAAGTCGAGCGAGAAGATGAGTGTCAACTCATGGATTGATCTCATGAGCGGTAGGTTGGGCGGCACACACACGCTAGCGAAGTCGGTGTTCCCAGAGGCTGACTATTGTTGGATATAGGCGAGACATGGAACCTGATGAAGATTGGCTACCAATTGAAGCAAGTACGCGAGCGACTATGCAAAGGGCTTGTGGACAAGGGCATCCTGCGCACGGAAAAGAAGAACTTCCTGCTCTTCGACATGGCCACACATCCCGTCGCCGACGGCGGCGCAAAAGAAGAGATTCGACGCCGGGTCCGCAACGTTCTTACCAACCGCACCGTCGTCTTGCCAGGCAGCCAATTCCTTCCCGAAGAACTGGAGTTTAGGGTTTTGCGAACAATCACCATGGTCTGTGCAGCGTATGCAGCAAACGTGCTCGAGAACGCCCTGACGACGCTGGGCCACGAGGCACGGGAGCGAGCGTTTGCCCAGGTGGACGAGCTCTTGGCAGAGTACTCGCAGTGGCCTTTTGCAAAGCGGCAAGGCGGATCACAGGGCATAGGTGCCAACTTGGGCCAGCTTGTCACGGACGAGGTGAATGGGTCCAAGGACAAAGAGCTTCAGCTCGAAGTAAGTGTGCCTTGTTTCCACATGGATGTGAGGGCTAACGGGTGGGCTACAGGTGGTGGCTGCGTGTTTGAGTGTTTTCACGAGGCTCGACTCACTACTCTGAGGGGGCATGGCATGTTACGTTCAACGATGTTGGCTGCAATGCAGGTAGGCGCAAGACCTCGGGGGCCAGCGAGGCATGGCGTTGGAGGCATCTACCGGTGGTATATCAGGAACATGTAGCCGGTAGGCTGACAGGCAGCAGCGTGCGTGGGCCGATAGGCTGGCAATTGTAGGGCCTTGTCCGTCCTTAGCGTTGATGCAGCAG